>PVIH01010854.1:0-72611 GCA_004025045.1 Sigmodon hispidus
AAAGAAATCCCACTAAAGTCAGGAACTAGACAAGGATGTCCTCTCTCCCCTTATCTATTCAATATAGTTCTCGAAGTTTTAGCTAAAGCAATAAGGGAACGAAAAGAGATTAAGGGCATACAAATTGGAAAAGAAGAAGTGAAGCTATCTCTATTTGCAGATGATATGATTGTATACATAAGTGACCCACAAAATTCTGTTACAGTTTTAATTAATGGTTACTAAATGCTACACTCTAAATGAAAATGGCCCTAATAGCATATATTTGAATACTTGGTCTCTAGTTGGTGGAACCGTGTGGAAGGATTAGGAAGTATGATCGTCTGACTATAGACGGGTTGCTTAGCAGAAATTTGTGGTGGTCATAGTGCATCCGTGGGCATTAGCTGTGACCTACTGTGATTTCTTCATCTGTAGCTGAGCCTAACCTGGCTTGAGGAGCTTTGGATTTTATATTTTATGTTTCATGTATTTTAGAGAAAAGAGAAATTTTATTACTGTATGTTTTTTTTTAAATTACCCTGAATGTTTTGCTTTTTTATATAAAGTTTAATATTAATTTTCAGAAAAAAGAAATGTAGTCAAGAACACAAACTACAGAATATTAACAACAAAGACAATAAAAAATTGAAACTTGCCAAATCAAACAAAACAACAACAACAACAAGGAAGTATGATCTATTGGAGAAGTTGTGTCACTGGGAGTGGACTTTGAGAATTCAAAAGACTTATATTCTTTTCGGTGTTCCTTTCTCTATGCTTCATGATTGTGTCTTGAGATGTATGTTTCCAGCTATTGCTCCAGGGCCATGCCTGTCTGCTTGTCTACATGCTCCTTACCATGAGATTCATGAACTCTAACCCTTTGAAGCCCCAAGTTAAATGCTTTCTTTTTATAAGTAGTCTTGGTTATGGTATGTTATTAGAGCAATAGAAAAGTATCTAAGAAACTAGAAAATTTAGAGACAGTATCATTGGAATTTACCATATAGTATTGCTGTAATAAAAGGTGCTGATGTAATTGAATTCAGATACATTATGTCAGTATGCACAAAGGGTGATTGGGGGTACAAAAAGATAAAGTTAATGAAAATAAAGTAAAATCAGTAACTCTCAAAAGCTGACCAAAATAAGCACCAGGTATTCAAAGGGCTGAGGGAAGCTGTGTAAAATTCTTGAATTCACAATTTTTTATGTTTTTACCTTTCTTCCATCTCCTCCCCCACACAAACACAGTAAATACACAATAATAGAGAGATGACTCCCAGACAACATGATACATATCATCACATTTCTCTCAAGAATATAGAATAAGGGGGAAAACATTCAAGTTCTACTTATTTGTTTGTTTGTTTTTGGATATTTTTCCTTTTTTAATATAAAGATAAGTTCATTTATTAGACTGTAATGAGTGAAGCTAATATGAAAATAACAGAGCCACTGTGAAGCCTAGCAGAGCCCTAAGTATTTCCTCGGTTTGATGCTTGACCCTTGGAACTAACCACCAGGAAACAGTGCAGAGAAGGTGGGGAATATGATCACTTAACTTTACTTCTTCTATTAACTTTATTAACAAATCTATCATTTAATGTAGGTATATGTCTTTTGTGTTTGTAGCTAATCTCCTCATCAATGGCATATTTGTATACAGTCATCTTCTTAACATTTTGATTTGTTTTCTGAAACAAAGTTTTTCTATGTAGCCTAGTTAGGCCTTGAACTTACTTTCTGCTTCAAACTGCTAAGTGCTGGGATTGTAAATTTATGTAACCATTTGTGTTATATGTGTGTTTTCCACATATTTAATTTCTAATGTCAATCCCTTTATGCTTCATCCAGAGACCTTTTTTGCCTCAGGTATGAGAGTCCCAGAGATGGCCTATCAAGGTATGAACAACTTGGCAACATCTCTAGGTGTTCCTGAAAGAAGTAAAAGTGGGAGGGGTTAAGTTTTATAATCCATTTTTAATTTATAACCAATGGAATTAATTGGAATACACCTCATTCAGTAACTTGAGGAGTCTTAGACAAAGGCCCTATGAATCTCTGAGAGAAGAGATTTTTTTATGGGAAGACTAGTTGTAGACTGTGCTTCCATTTAACCTGGTATGTATATTTTGAAGACACCGAGCTAGTTCCTTTTAATAAATCTCTTCCAATATTTCTTTTCTTTTGATTTTCCTTTTTCTGTTGGAACTCTGGGTAACATGAGCCTTATAGCAGAAGTACAAAAAGGCATTGCTCCTAAGAGTCTGACACCAAGTAAGGTATGTTGCTTTTCTTCTCTTTTCTTTTTCTTATTCTATGGTAAAACAATGGTCTTGGAGAGTTCCTTTATAATATGCAACCTGGAACTGAAAAACTGGTGACAACAATTACAGTAACCAAGGAGAAATAGTCAGGATCTGATCTGCTGCAATATTTTTTAATTAACATGCATTTGCAAGTTAAGGACTTTCAAAGTGTTGCTTTCTGGTTTAATGCCTCTAGCCTGCATCCCAGGGTTCTGCATTTCACACTGACAGGCCTGAGATGTGTAAATGGCTATTCTGTGAACCACACTTCAAGCAGTAAGAATTTAAGAAAAAATGCATAGGCTCAGCAAGTATCCAGAATTCTTTCTTGGGATTAGGTCTCTGTGGATGGGGCTGTATATGAAAAGAGCTGACAGAAAGATGGAAGCAGAAGGGTTTGCACTGCCTCAAAGTTTCTAATACAATCTCTTCCAAGAAGATTGTTTTTCTTTCCCTCCACTGGTCCTTGTTGTATGAAGTTTCTAACCTGAACTTTCAGATCTAGCCTCAAGGTTCAGCCTCACCCTCAGCCCCACTGCCACTTTGCCACAAAGAAACACACAAAAGCTTACATTCATTTTATGCTGATTGGCCTGGGAGTGTCTCTCTGGCATGTCTACACTGTTCTAACATCTTCCCAGAGTGTCTAACTAAGTAAGTTCAAGGCCTACCTTCCTGTCTGCCCTTGGCCAATCAGCATTTTTATTAAACCAGTAGGTGGGACAATTATTTACAATGTAAGAACAAAGTCCCACTACATCTGGCAGCTCCTCTTAGACTGACACGTACTGAAGTATCAAAACTAAGGTACCATCAGATATAATTTTCATGGTTTTGAACCCAAACTTTTAACTCTTATTAGTTCTTTTCTTTTCTTCCTTTCCTCCCTCCCTTCCTCCTTTCTCTGTTTTTTCCATTCTTTTCCTTCACTTCATCTATCCCCTTTTTTATTTTCTTTTACTCTTTCTTCTTTTCTGTTTTTATTTTGAGGTAAGATCTCCCTGTATGGCTCTATCTGGCCTAAAACCTAGAACTTATCAAACAAGACTAGTTTCAAACTTACAGAAATCTAACTGCCTCTGCTTCCCCAGTGCTGGCATCATGTGTGTACTACCACTCAGAGAACTATTTTACTTCTTGAATTAGGATCATTCGAAATAATGAGATAATCATTACTGATATGATGTAGGAACACAGTATTTTACTTAAATTACAATGCCAAATAGATGTTGGAGTCATAAAGCATTGTTTCCTAATCCTCTACTGACAATGTTTGTTATCACAGGTATATGGGTATTATTTCCTCTACAAAGTATTGATTTCCACTGTCGCAGGATGAAAGCCTGGCATCTTTGTTTTCATTTTGCATCTGTCTCTTTTGCTTTGGGTCATTTGATAACACTGTTTTTATACACACACACACACACACACACACACACACACACACACACACATATACTGGTAAGTTACTCAAGAAATATCTCTGTAAAAACCAGTGATACCTAATCTGTATCATCTCTCTTGAAGGTTGGAGAAACATAATGAAAGGAAACCAAGGCATCTTTTCCCATAATGGTAGCTACAGCTCTTAAACATAGTCCTAAATCTATAGTTTCCTTGGATTCAGACATGTCAGGGCCTTTTGGGAAAGATCACCTCCCAAGTGTGGGCAGTTTCCTATTGTGATGGAACTGTATATTGAAGCAGGAGTAGTTACTTTGTGGGAAGAAGACCACTTTCCACAATATACATGTACTCCTTAAACAACCCTAAATAAGCAGAACTAAGGCAGTAACAAGCAGACCAGACCTTGGCTGGGGTGCTTGGTTAGACATATATAATTCTTGACTTCCTGGCACCTTTTTCCTTTGTTTAAATCTAAAACTCACCTCAGTGCATTATAACAGACTTGAGGTCACAGGATTGCTGTATCTACTCTGCTAGCCAATGTTCCCCAATGACTGACTTTCTTCCTTCATTAAATCCCACTTTATTAATGCACTGGGGACAGATGGGTCTTCTAAAGCTGAATTTTGCCTTCAAATTCTGATACTATCCTAATTTTACTTAAGTTAAAAAAGACACAAATTTCTATTTTTCTAATATTTGTTTTTAATATTGATACAAAAAATATTAAAGTTGTTGCTAATAAGAGCTCATTTTGTTATATACTACCTTAAAAGGATTGATACATGGAGTAATTTATCCTAAATATAAAGTTTTTCTGGTATGCTAGTCCTGATTCATCCATTTAAAATACATTATATTCTTTTGAATGCCCTTAGGATGGTTCAAGTCACTGAATTTTTCTCTTGAATGCTTCCTTTCATGTAACTGCCCAGGGCACATATTAACTTAGCAAGGCAATAGCACCATTACTCCAAAGTTGTATATAACACTGTGAGCTATTTCCTTACACATTTGCCTTGCAAACTATTAAAGCACATGGCTTCCTTGAGGTCCTCCTATTGGAAGGGAGCCTGCCTTTAATTGAAGAAAGTTGACTGCAAAACACCATCTCTTAGCTTTGAATCAGACATTTACAAAGAAAGCATATTATCACATCAGAAAAAAATGTCTTCACAAGTCAACACTAAAATGACTATATCTAGATAAAGTCTTTTTTATTTTTGTGGAACAATATCTCTTTCTATGTCCTAGACTTACCTGGGACTCAAGATCCTCTTGACTCTGACTCCTAAGTGAAAGAATGACATGTGCATGCAATGATACCTGCCAATAGAGGATCTTGAATTGTGAATTTATCCTGGAAATGAAGCTAGTGAACAGAGCTCTGTGAAAAGGAAACACAATTGTAGTTTGTTTCTTTGCTCAGTTTATCGTAATGTGAAAATGCTCACCTTTCTTAGTAGAGACCAAGGAAGTCAGTATTTATTCCTTTATACTTATGAAATAGCATGTAAACATTGATCTAATTGTCACCAAATTAGGATGGTAATCAGTACAAAGTAGATCAATAAGAGGAGAGTGAAAGACCTCTAATTACAGCTCAGATATTGCAGGGTGGGCACAAAAGGAGAGAATCAAAAAGGGAGAAACTGCTGAGAATTAGGTAGCAGCATGTTTGCCTCTTCCTAAGGATAACCGAAGTTGAATCAAATTATAAGCATCAGCTGCAGAATTAGATTATTACATGAGTGGTGTCTTACACTTCGCTCTTACTATCATAGTTAGGACAATAAAACTGTCATAATTTTATCAAAATGGACCTGAATGCCACATGAACAGAATAGCAGCCAAAACTTCTAATTTTCCTCGCTCCTAATACTCTGTTGATTCTGCTGTACTGTTGGTGGTTAAGTTTGCCCTATGCATTGTTTGGGGTAAAAAAAAAATGCAGCCTAACAATTCGGTGTTAAGAATGAATGGCTGACACTCCCAAGATAATAATTCCAATGTTAAGAATCCTGAAGCCAAACAATAAGGTGACAAATTTCCTCTTAAAATTAAATATTCACACATTTCTCATGAAGCCTTTGAAGAGTTCTAGTCCTAACAACCAAAGGAGTAAAGAGGAAAAGAAACTACACAAAAAGCAAATAAATGGGTTTTAGAAAGTGATAAGCATTTAGCAGATTCACGTTGCACACACAAGGTTTAGTAATTCCTAGTACTTGCTTCCACTCAATTTATATTTGTTATGACAAGAGGGATGGGGAAGTGGGAAGGTTTGAAATAGGAGGACAATCCAAAAGGAGAAATAATTGTTGCTTCTATACTGACTGACCTGAAGTTCATTTAAAGCCAGATATTGTGGTATCTGGTTGTCAACCTTGTTGGCTTTTAATTATTTTATTGTAGTTAGTTATTTATTTGTATGTTGTAGATATTGTGTGTATGTATGTGTGTGTGGAGAGAGAAAGAGAGAGAGAGAGAGAGAGAGGGAGAGGGAGAGGGAGAGGGAGAGGGAGAGAGAGAGGGAGAAGACACTCCACAGAACGTTTGTGGAGGTCACAGAACAGTTTGCAGGGATCCATTCTCTCTTTCTACTGGGCAGCCAGGCTCTCGGTATCACACTTAGGTTGTCACGCTTGGTGCCTTTTGCTTACTGAGTCATCTCACTGACTTCTAGTCAGATTTTTAAATGGAGGGTAGTATACATTGCCAGGCATGTTCTTTTGTTATCTTGATTTGTAACTATTTTAACTTCTCTAATCTCACTTACTCTCTATCATCTAGCCCCTATGGTAATTAAGTTTAGATCATCTCAGAATTATTTTGTTATCAATCTACTTTCTCAGTGGTTACAGTTTTAGCTAACTCCAGTGTGGTCTGAATATCTGTCTTCAGTGGTAATATGGCAGTTTGTTTTCTTCCTCCTCTTAATCTAGTTTCACATTAATTCTCTCCCATTATAACAAAATAAACTTCTAGGGAGAAAAAATTTATTTTGGCTCACAGTTGCAGAAGTATTGGTCTGGGGTGTCAACCCCATGCTTCTAGGTTTTGAAAATTGTGTCAGAAGCAGGTTTTGAGGAAAGTGCGTATAGCAAGAAGGAAGAAAAAGTGAGACAAAGGAACATGCTCAGGCCCAGTTCTGCCAATGATCTAGTTTCTTTCCAGTAGGTCACACTTCCTAAGGGTTCATCATTTCTCAGTACTTCCACAGTCTGGAGATCACATGTTTAACTCATGCACATGTCAATACTAAAACATAAGTCACACTGCAAAGATGAGATGCTTTACTCTGCAGCTAAGTATGAGTGAGCATGGCCCACAAACAGAATCAAATTACTCTAACTAAATGCCAGCTTCTAACATGGTTACAATTTCATGAACTTTTTATTAATAACAGAGCAAAGTAAATTAAAAACAAACACACTTTACAAATATGTTTTTGGAAATACCAGTTAAGATGGTCCTAGAAAAGCAAGGAAGTCTCAGCCATAGGCTGCAGGTCCTTTCTGACTACATGCTTAGACTTTTGGCTGGTGGAACTGAGCGGGGGTCAGTACATTCCAAAGGACTACCTGGTAATAACAAAGGTGTTAGGCCACTTTCAGAGGAAGGCAATGAATAACTATTAAGCACAGCTAGTGAAAACTGGTCTAAGATAGTTTGTCCCTGTGCTTCCAATACTGTAAATTAGCCACAATTTTGAGTTCTGATCAACTATGCAGCATTGTAGAAGGTCCCTAAAAGGTGTGGTTAATTTCAGGAATTTATGTTCACAACTTTTAGAAGACATTTCACATTCAAAGTACCATTCTATACATTGTGTCTAAAAACTCACAGTCATCTCATCTCACAAAACAAAGGTCATTCAGCCATTTCCAATAATCCACAAACTCTGTTTCTTCCTACTTGGAATTCTAATCCTGAAATTTTCTCTCAGACTTCATGCAAAGCCAGTGGAGAATACTTGAAAATATTAAAAAGACAAAATGCATATTTTTCTGACACCATGGCACAGGATACACTTTCTCACTCCAAATGGAAAGACTAGGAACACAAGAAGCAATGAGACCACAGCAAGACTGAAGTTCACCAAGGCAGACATTAAATACAGTGTCCAGTGTTCACTAGCCATGGCAAGCAGTTGTACTGTGTGAGCCCCAAAGGGCTTGGTAGAATTGACTGTGCTCCCTGTCAAAAGCTTCCCTTGGCAAGCTCCACACTGCTGACATCTCTAAATACCAGGCTTTTGACTATATTTTCACAGCTTTGGGTATCATTGTATCAAGGCTGCCAGCTGTACATGCCTGTTCTCCCAGGCTTTTGTTTTTCTCCACAGGTGCCACAATGTCACCACAACTCAGCATTCTACATGACTGCCTGATATCTAGAAGCATACAGAAAATGCCAAAGTCTACTGCCAACTTGAACCATGAAGTTGAACATCACAGGGTATCAGCAGCTAAGAGCAGGACACATCTTGGAACACAGTGCAGCCTAGGAATTCTTTTCTGAAAGGATTCTTTTCTAAATCTCTTCATTCTTTGAGTGTATGATTGGTGGAGCCACTGGCTGAGCTCTAATTTGCCTCATTCATTTTTTTTTCTTAACCCAGTTATGGTTTCTTTTCTTTTAAACTTGCAAAGCTGTGCTGAAGTGCATTGCAAGTGCTCCTTTTCAACTGACTCTTAATATCACGTTCATCCTATATTTAAAATATATGATGAACTCATACTCTGCCCAAGCTGGAATATTTAAGATATATTTTCTTTACCATTTTTGTTGCTGTTTGTTTTGTTTTGACTTTTTTTTTTTTTACTTCTGTTCTTTATTGTAAGCTTGGCTAAAGCAGACAATCATATCAATGTCAGAACCTAAGTGCTTTGTTGCCTTAAATTTACTCCATCAGGAAAAAGTGCTATATGTGCTTTAACTCTAGAGTCCCACACATTCAGGGCACAAAGAAAAGGCATCCACGTAGTCAGACATGATATAAAAAGGCTGACCTATAGTTATATTAATAACTGTTCTCATCTCGTCCTGAAGTTCATCAGTTTGATCTCTCTTGCTTGCACTCTGTTCAGTATCAATCTTTCTTTTTTTATTTATTGAAAAAGTTTTTTTTTCCATATCTACCTCTACTCCTCTTTTTTTTCTTCCTCCAAGACCTTCCCTGTCCTCCCTCAGCCTCTTTCCATGCCATCTCTTGATTCATTCCCCAAGAAGAGCAAGGAGTCCCAAGGTGGGTAAGCCACTCTGGCATATCTAGTTGAGGTAGGTCCAAGTCTCTCATCCCAGTATTAAAACTGGGCTAGGTGTTCCTATGTAGGAAATGAGTTCTGAGATGTCTGTTCATGCACAGGAACATAGTCTGATCCTACTGCAAGAGGTTCCACAAACTGTCCATGCTAATTGACAGTCATCTACCTTTGGACGGTTTAGTTCTTTTTTCTGAAGGTTCTTTAGCGATTGTTTCTGAGTCAGTGATTCCCCAATAGCTCCAGTCAGCCCAAGCCATCTCTTTGAGTCTCCTACTCATGATCCTAGTCCCTTTGTTCATATGCTTCTCTCTGTCTCTTTCTCTGTCTCTCTCTCTGTGTCTCTCTCTGTCTCTGTCTCTCCCTCCCTCCTTCCCTCCCTCCTCCTCCTCTCTCCCTCTCCCTCTCTTTGGCTGAACCTAGAGTTCACCATGGTGCATAGCTATGGATCTCTGCTTCTGCCCTTATCCATTGCTGTATGGTGGTTCTATAATGACAATTAAAATGGTTTTTCTTTTGATTATAGGGGAAATGCTGTTTAATAGCCCTCTCTACTATTGCTTGGAGCCCTGGCCAGGCACATCTTCTGGTTTCAGTGATTTCCTCAGCACCAGGTTTCTTTCTAAGCCAGTAGTGGCTCTCTATATCAAGATGTCCATTTCTTTTTTTCCATCTCTCTATTGCTCCTCTCACTTAACCTTCTCCCTTTCTCATGATTTGTTCCCATCCCCCCTTGCTCACTCCCTGTTATGAGTTATGATCACAATTTACTCAAGAGATCTCCTCTATTTCCCCTTTCCAGGGGGATTCCTGGATGTCTCTCTTAAATTCCTCTTAGTACCTACAGCTTTAGGTGTTGTGGTCCGAGGCCTGTATATCCTTTGCTTTGTGACTGAAATACACTTATGAGTGAGCACATACCATGTCTGTCTTTCTGGGTGTGTTATGTTACTCAAAATGGTACTCTCTCAGAAAGATAGACATGGTATGTGCTCACTCATAAGTGCATTTCAGTCACAAAGCTCAAAATGGTACTCTCCGGGGCTGGAGAGATGGTTCAGCAGTTAACAGCACCGTCTGCTCTTCCAGAGGACCCGGGTTCTATTCCCAGCACCCACATGGCAGCTAACAACTGTCTGTAGTTCCAGTTCCAGGCAAACACCAAGGCAAATAAATAAATAAATAAAGTTTTTTTTTAAAAAAAAAAAACAACAAAAAAACAAACAAACAAAACAAAACAAAAAAAAGTGGTACTCTCCAAATCCATCCATTTGCCTGTAAAGTTTAGGATGCCTTTTTTTTCTGCTGAGTAGTACTTTATTGTGTAAATATACTCCAATTTGTTAATCCATTAGTTGAGAGGCATCTAGAATATTTCCATTTTCTGGATATTACAAATAATGCTGCTATGAACATAGTTGAGCTAATGCCTTTGGAGTGCGAATGTGCTTCTTTAGGGTATATACCCAGAAGTGGTATTGCTGGATCATTGGGGAGATTGATTTCCAGTCAAATTGATCTCCAAGCTAAGTTTTGCTGAGCTGCAAGACTGCTCTGTCTTTTCTCTCTGCATATACCAAACATGGACCATCAAGATATGCTTGTAAAGCAATTCTTGTTAATGTGAGATGAAATTTCAGATATAACATTGCATATTCTTTACAAGGGGTGGAAATAAAGAAACAAGGGAACCCCCACTGGACACTTATATCTTGACTGTTCTTTTATATTCAGAAATAAAATAGTCTCCCTTTGCTCAGCTTCCTGACTTCAGTCCTAATTATTCTCCAGGTTCTCTCTTGGCTTTGTAACAGATTCATCTTCTTGCACATTTTCCTGCTCTGTTTAATGCAAAAACGTTATTGTCATCATGAAGATGTAGTGGGCATTTGATGGTTTCAATGGTATAGTCAAATATTTTATAACCTTACGAAGAGAGAAATTTTCACATAATGAGACTGGAAAATAATCTCCTAAGTATTGCATTTCAAAGCTGACACATTTAAAAATAAAACTTGTGAACTAAGCCCTTTTGTTGTGAATGAAAAATCTGTTGAGTGGGCTGTTTTCTTACATGAAGGACAGGGAATAGAATCAAACACTAAGACAAACCTGTGTGTCTTGACACTCTCCTATTTCTCATTTTACTAGAAATGGACGTATGTGAACGCTTCTGCATGAGGAGCATTGCAAACCCCTCTGCTCATGCAGATTCTACAATGTCATATTTCTACAATTTTGTGAAGTTGTTCTCATCTTTTAAAATGGATTCTCTCTCTTGTCCAGATTGGGTCATTTCTCTTACCTCCTAATTATTTTTACCTATTGTAGAGCACTTCAAGTAATGACATCCCATGGATGATATGTTTTTTTGTGAGCTGGTGGTTTGAACTGAGGGCTCTGGGGAAAGAGTAAGCAAAGATAGTCCTTAAGTTTCTTGCCTACAGATAGATTCTCAAATAGGAACACAAATATTATTTATTTCCTTACTGTGACTCATATTTACGAAATGCAACATAATAGATAAGGTATTCTCCACTCCTCAGAAGGTTCTCCTAAACAAGTCTCATCATGTGATGCACTTAGCTACAGAACAAAATATCTATGTTCCATATATTTCCTTATTACAACATGCACAATGTGTAATCATCACCCAGGTGTGAAATTGTCTATTCTTTCTTGAAGAAAATACTGCTGTATCTCCTCAAGGATATAAAGTGGAAAATAAAGAAGCCACTCTTAGACTTCTGTACACTTAAAATGTGGGATTATTTGTTACATTTTAAATAATTGTCCCATCTATGGGTTTAATAAAAAGCTGATTGGCTGAAGGTAGACAGGAAGTGTGGGCAAAGCTACCAGACTAGGGAACATCTCAGAGCAGAGCACACATGCCACACAGAAACTACGTAGATGCCACAGACTTGCCAGAGCTTCCAGGACACGCAGAGGAAAGAAGTTGAAATGCTGCTCTGAGAAAAGATAGTGAGCTGCAGGGCTGAACAAGATGGATTGAGTTCAGATGAAGGAGTTACCAAGTTATATGCCTACGCCCTAGGTCAATCAGCAGAAAATTAATATAAGCATCTGTATCTCTGTGGGACTACATATGTTTCTGTGTGACTGTGGGTCTATGGATGTGTGGGAACTCAGCTCTAGGCCTGAAAGTCTGGGCAAGATATTACTTACAACAGTAAAACCTCCATGTATTCATTATAAAAGACTTTCTGTTCTTGTTAATCTGCTTCATGCAGCTCAGTGGTGTATCTTCCCTGAAGGCTGGAGAAAAGAGACCTCTAACTTACTACATTTCTAAGTCTCTATATCGTCAATTTATCAATTCTGTCAGTAAATATTTTCTCCTCTACTTTTTCCACACCAGTATCTCCTCCTTCTCCTTCTCCTCCTCTTCTTCTTTATTCTTTTCCTTCATGTTAAGCTTGTTAATTATAATTAGCTAGAACTTTCTTATTGAGTTCATCTTATGTATTTTATTTATTTGTAGAGTTATTTACATTTACTGTCTGTTTCAAAATTAATTTTTTTTAAGATTTTGACCATCTTTAAGTAGCCTGTTTCAGTTTTGATCTGCTCATTCTAATATTTTGGTTTTGATATCTCTTAAACATGTAAGCTCTGCACATTTATGTAACTCCTATAGTCTCTATGCATAAAAACAATGGATGGTATTGTGGGATAATGATCTTATACACTGTAATGATTTGTTTCTCATATTAGTTTAATAAAATGCTGATTGGTCAGTAGTCAGACAGGAAGTGTAGGCAGGGCAAGGAGACTAAGAGAATACTGGAAAAAAGAAGAGGCAGAGATGCAAAAACCAAGCATATGCAGAGGAAGTAAGTTCAGAATTCTGGACTGAGCAAAAGTACCAAGCCACCTGACTAAACATAGGAAAAATTAAGGGGTAATTTAACTGTAAAAACTAGAAGTAATATGCTTGACCTACTGGCCCAGCAGTTGCTATAATATTAAGCCTCTGAGTCAATTATTTGGAAAGCAGCTTCCAGGTGCATGAGAGTTTCTGGTGGCACAGAAACAACCAACTACATAGTATCATGAAAATCTTAATAGTTTGATATAAACCTTGTTTAAAGTTACATGTATTTTTTTTCTCCAAACTGCAATAGGTTTAGTTAGTTTCACATTGCCAACTCTGACATGTGACATGCATTCAGGGCTCTCTCGTACTGATAGGGCTTTTTCTTGCTAACCTTCAAGTGTTATTTTGATCTCATCCATTTGTAAGCTCCTCTGTGTCCAGTCAGCACCTTGAAGACTGAATTTTTGTTTAGGTCTCAATTTGTTCACTGTACTGGAGAGATTGGATCTCTACAGGAATAGCTGACAGCTAAGCCCAAGACATCATAGACAACATTGGTGGCTATATTCCCAAGTACCTCCTTTCTGTTGTGGTTTGATTGTGACAAGCATCTGTGTTTGAACATTTGCCTAGCTAGTGGCATAGACTATATCCCCCTGACACATGGGCCACAACAAATGTGTCATCTCCAATGTTGCTTTTTTCATCTCAGAAATGAAACAAGTCACTATTATAAGCTCAGTTCCTGGCATTCACTTTTCAGTTCTCTATCTGATAGGACAGGAATTTTACTTTTTACTTTGCAAGCATGACTGGGCCAGCAACCAGAAGCAAGTGACTGAAAAGCAGAGTCATGGAGAGACAATATGGCTTCCCATTGCATGGGGTCTCAGTAGCTCTATCAGCACACTGGCTTCTCATTGCTATTATCACGACAAATTTGTTATGAACAGTGGTCTTAGAGAAGAAAAAAGGGAGATATCACAAGTACTTCACTTGGTCTTTGAGCATCCTCAAGTCTACATTTCTCTGTGAGAAAGACTAAAAGAATTTTATGTGTACTTCCAATATTTTAGACTATGCTGAAATCAGTCACAGATACCAAGGGAGAAAAACTAGAAAATTATTGACAAGTTAGAAGGTTTAATAAATTCTAACCTTTGTTAGTTAATCTTATACTCTAATTTTGAATCCTACATATTACAAATTTCTCCTGTGTGTGATTCCTCCAGATACAGAGACAATATACATACCTAGTAGCCACAAACGCTACCACTTTAGCCTATTAACAAACATTGACTATTATCTATGGGGTTTTCACTAATTGTATCAAGAGGGTTTTACTATTTCTTGAGTGTTCAGATTAAAATAGACAGACATCGCATTTCTCACTGGTTTAGAGCCTTAGGATCTTCACAGGAGCAGCTCTGCGGCCATAAGAACAGAATATACTGCTTTGAACTTACAAGTTGCTTGCCATTATATTGATAATTAAAATAATACTTACTTGTTTTCAAAGTTTTTTATTTATCTTTTTTTTTCTATTGCCAGCTTTATTGAATAAAAACGTTGAATTTTCTACTAGAGCAATAATTTTGAAGAGTTCCATTGTTTGGAGAACAATTTATCTTTTAGTGGCTCACACTGAATTGGTCTTAGCAATCATATTATTTTCCATGCACAGATACAGATTAAACATCTATGAAAAGGATGCATGAGCATTTGTAGGTTTATGATCATCATGTTGTTCTCTGGCACTTAGGCCTTGTTTAGAGGCCTCAGACCTTATTCTTTAGGGAGATGTTTTCAGCCTGCTCTGAAGTACTTTGAAATCATTCTGAACAACTTGAACTTTTGGACTTTTCATTCTCTCCCATGCTTGTTCCCATGCAACTCCTGTTTCTTTGTTTGCCTTTTCCTGATAAATCTCTTAATACTATTTCTATCCCAACTTTCTTCAGAAGCTTAAGTGTTTATTTCCTTTATAGAAACATACTTATATATTCTATATTTTCCATGAGTGACAAATTCCTCAATCAAATTGTCTTTTACTTGCTTCTGATGTTGACAAACAATTTTTATTTTAGTATGTTCTGCCTCCAAGAAGTTTCCCCATTCACTGATATCTGTAGTAATTTTATTTTTACTGAATAAATTAAAGACAACATATTTAGTAAACACTATGTCCAGAAAAAAAGAGTCTCCTTCAATCAAGAGAAATATTTTTTAAAAACTTCCAAAGATCGTGACCATCTCAACTCAAAGGATTCAATAAAGTTACAGTTAAAGAGTTTGCAGAATCGGATGCAACTTTTCTTAAAACAATACCAGATCTTCACAGTTTTCAAATAGCTGCACTATCTCTTTTATTATTTAAGATTTAAAGGGCATGGGTTTTGGTTGAAAACCTTTCATTGCCCATTTCTCTATGGCATGGATATAAGGCATTTCAGACACAGCAAGAGTTCCCAGTGTGTCAGTGCTTAAAGCCACAAGCAGGCTGGAACAAATGAAAGTATTGTATGCAATCACTTCTCTGAGGGCATGACTGACATAACATATGCAATATAAGCTGTGTTCTGTGGAGCATGCACCACAAGGGACTCAGCTCATTTACTTGATTTCTGTTCTTATGTTTTAATAAATATCCATGTTTCTTCCTACCTAGATCTAATGAGTAGCATTCCCACATGACTTCGCCATTACTTAGTTACTCATGTTCCCAGTTCATATTGCTTTAATGAGCATCATCTCATGTTCTTAGTGAGTAATTGATTGCACAGGAATGCTTGGGATCATTTTTGCTCATTATTTGTGAGCGGAAGGGAAACCCATCCTATTTTCTCTATATGCCTTCATATATTCAATGTATCATTTTTCATGCATAATTATAGCATTCGATACAATAGGAATTAAACTAAAATTTTGAATAGTTGACACATAATAATAGGTTAGTTGTATTAAAAATGTGAATAATGGGCTATTTTGATAAGGAAAACAACTTAAGCCTTTTAATTCTCCTTTGGGGAAGTAAAATTTTATTACTCTTTCTAGAAGTTGTGGACTACATACAATATGTCTGATAAAGAGCCAACAGCTGTTGGTAGAGGAAGGAAACACATTAGGTCGCTAAATGCAAATTTGATACAAGTCAAAGAACAGGGTATTTAACAGATGAAAGTGGTTCTCAAGTCTCCATGGCAACTAGTGAAATGCTAATCATCAACTATGTTATCAAAGTTATCAATGTAAGCAAATGATGTGCCTGGTTTTTTAAAATTTTCTACCAGCTTCCCTTCAGAAAGATAATTAGAACAGGCTTTGTCTGTGAAGGGCAGATGTGATTATTAATTCAAGAAATGAAGTGTATTACTTTAATATAAGTGGAATCTGGCACTAATCTCTATATTTGAAAGGATGTGCTTATATTCATTTGGCAGCTGGCTTGTGTTAGCACATGATCATCCTACCCAGGAGAAAAGTAGGGATAAAAGTTTAACTTCCTATGAACATTTTAGTGATTGTCATTATGGCTTGCAATTCCAACTTGTTTTTATGACTTCTCAACATAAAATAACACATTTTTAGGATAATGATAAAACAATCCTCTTCTTGGCAAACGACTTATTTATTTCTCTGGTTATCTCTTGTGTGCTTAGAATATATATTTATTAATGAGGTATTATTTGTTTTTCTCTTATTAACCTGCCTTTTGCTGTGGGTATCCCATATTAAAATCCAGGTAACTGGGGGAAATGTGAT
Organism: Sigmodon hispidus; assembly: GCA_004025045.1. Taxonomy (NCBI): domain Eukaryota; kingdom Metazoa; phylum Chordata; class Mammalia; order Rodentia; family Cricetidae; genus Sigmodon; species Sigmodon hispidus. The sequence continues at coordinate 16,572 of PVIH01010854.1, forward strand.
TTAGTACTTTATTTACTCTTTAGTTTCAGTGTTACTAAGAAAAAATGTATTCTAAGTAACACACTCATATCTTCTTGGTGAATTTCTTCGACATTGTTTCTAAGGCTTTATTCATTAAATGTCCAACTCTATAACTGTGAAATATTTTATGTTTAGCTTATGCAAATTTTCAGTCACATGTGAACTCACAGTAACTCTCACAAGTATCCTTTATATATTTCTGTACTTTCTGCAAATTTTAATTTTACTCCAAGAGAGCTACATGGGACAGTCTAAAAAAAAAGTGTCAACAAGATATCACTAAAAGAACAATTTGGTAGGAAAGAATAAATAGTTGACAGAATAAAGGTGCACATAAAGTAAATATATAAAAGTTCCTAAATTTGCTGTAACCTCTCAGTGATTATCTTCATGGATCAGCTAATGTTATTCATTACAGTACTTTGTATATTGTCTATATTGTATGCATGCATGAGTGTGTGCATGCCTGTCTATTTGTCTGTCTGTGGCTATGTTAAATATAGATTCCTTAAGAAATTACATGTTAATGGTTATAAATACAGTAAGATATGTCCTTAGAAAATATGCTACTTTTCAGAAAGTTTATTTTGAGCTGAGAGTAATTTGGAGGATAAAAAGTAAACATTGTTTCTCTCCTCTTTGTCTAAAGACAAGTCACTAATTCATGAGAAGATATCTCTCCCATTTCTATCTGGAAAGACAAATCTTATGTATCAAGTTGTTTTTGGATCTGAGGATCCTGTGCAACAGACTTCACTAATGAGTATGTTTCAGAGTATCAGCATTCAGCAAGGACTGCATGTAGAGATTCTTTAAAAACATCCAACCTTTCTTTGGAACTCACTCCCAATAGTGGAATGCCCTTTTCAGCCTTGATACAAGGAGAAGATAGATCCTGACTTAACTTGATATGTTAGCCTGTGTTGACTGCTTAAGGGAGGCCTTACTCCCTTTGAAGAGTAGATGGAAGGTGCAGTGAAGGAGGTAGAAAAGGTGGGGAGAATCAGGAGAAGGGGAGGTAGGGGGAACAGTGGAGGGTATTTAAAAAGAAATATATTAATTATTAAAAATATTAAAAATATCTTGCCATGTTGCTCAGTGTTGTGGCTCATAGACAGCAAAGCTGAGCAGCACAAATAATTGATCCTTTGACTACTTGAATAGTACTTTCTGTTACTATGGAATCTGGACCACAAGAAAGAGGCTGTTAGGTTAGAGTTAACTCAACAAAATTGAGTCTTGTTTCTGTCCTGTGGTGTTTTCAGCAATAAGGTTTTACCTTCAACCTTTGACTAAGAGCAGTATCCATCACTATCATATATTGTTTTAAGAGATGCTGGGATTGCCCTGAGCAAACTCTAAAGGAGGTTGTCATGATTAGTATCATATGTTTTATTTGACTTTGACTTTGACTAGCGGGTTGAGAGTCAAAGTAGCATAAATTCATTCATGTTATGTACCTCTGTGTGTGTGTGTTTGTAGTTAAATGTATTTTGTATAATTTTAAGTAAATATAAAGTAAAATATTCCTTGATGTTTAACCAAAGAACTTTCCTGTTATTTGTCAATCCTTGCCTGTTTTTCTGTACTGCTTTTTTTCTTCCAGGTTCCTGCAGGGTTTGAGTATCTATCCTGACTTCCATCACTGATGAACTGTGATGGAGAAGGGTAAGAAAAACAAACTGCTTTTCTTCATATTGCTCTTGTCATGGTGTTCCATCACAGCAATAATAATCTATACTATAATGACTTTATAGTTACTTGAATTAATTTTGTAGAGGACTACTGAGATGTGTACTTTAATTTCACTGTTACACATAGTGCTTTTGACTCTCCATACTGTTTCCTTTTATTTGTGGTACGTATAGAGTGCAACACTTGACTATGATTGCTCAAATTTTCATGGTGTAAGTATGAATGTTTGTATAACTCAAACTGTGCTGTCTCTACTTTATGATACTGCAAAGTATTTTGATAATTTGAATTTGGGTGATTGGAGTATCCCATCAGAATCACCTGACACACTTTGAAACTTCTCCAATATAATTGCACATTTATAATTCATTTGAGTAGCTAATATAGAATTCAAAGCAAATTTATGTTAAATGGTGGTTTGCTATCACTTCCTTTCAAAAATCTCAGCATTTTTATCTCTAAACTATAAATAATATTAATAAATTACTGCAGTACTCAGTAATGACATAAACATGGGTATGTTTTTGAGATTGTGAAAATTTAGTAGTTAAACTTAGTTATCATTTGTGGAATGAATAGTGTGAATTCTGTGTTTAGGCTGAGCTAAGTAAAATAAGATAGATAATATTTAAAGGAATAAATTGTTATATTAATAAAACCTTAGTGACAATCATATGCCAAATTAGACTATGAATGGATAGTGTAGGCATTATACACCACATAGTGTCAGAACTTAAGTGACAGAACTTTTAGTTCCTATGCTTTGTTATGAATAAATGAAATATGTGTGCTTTTTAGCTTTTACTTTCCTTTTTCCTTACTGAGATCAAAGCCAACTCTATCACCCCTCATGTGAACTGCCAAAGAGTTACTATAAAATTTTGTTTTCTGCTTAATTATTTTAATTAGTTCCCCCTTCAATGTATTCTCCGCTGTAGAACAACAAAATATATCAGAGCCCAATTCTCTTTGCTCTCAGGATGGCTCAAAAGACCCTTGATCTATCCACTCTGCAGCATGGCCACTGTAGTTTGAAATATCCCCTAAGTATCGGCATGCCTACCCTGGGCCCAGCTTGTACTGCTGTGAAGAGGAGGGACCCACAGAAGCACGCATCTGTAGAGGACATTGTTGCCATTCTCCTTTGCCCCAGTAGAGAAGTAGACAGCTTCCTCAGACTGTGCTCTCTGGGACATAACTGCCTCGCCACAGGTTTAAAGCAAAGCAATGGAGACAACTAATTCTGGACTGAAACTTCTGAAACGAGGAGTCAAAAAGTGTTTTTCCTGTTTACTCATTGATTCCTTCATGGATTTTGTCACAGTAGCATCACATCCTCCAGTCTTATTTTTCTCAGATCCTTCCCATCTCATCTGCCCTTCCCTGTTGTCCCGCCCTGCTACTCCATCTGTCCCTCAGGACATTCAGCCCGCACAGTCTCTAATTTTGTTATTCTGACAATGGTACCTGTTATACATCCTTTAACCCCACTTACTCTAGCTCATTACACCACCTAACTGATCATTTCTGGTTTCATTATGTCAGCCTACTATATTCACTTATCTCTATAAGTGTCCACTGTCCACGTCTTCTCCCTGGAGTGTGTACAATGCAGGGAACTGTTTTCTTTTGTCTGCCTACTGTTCTCCACTGTAACAAGAACTTTGAAAGATACATGACTAGGATTGACTTGGATAACAAATGGACAGATGTCCAATTCCAGGGTGAAGCTTTTGTGTAACCTTCTGACATGAGGAGCAGTTTTCCAGAACATTCAAGAACAATGAATTTACATTTTGATTTTTGATCTTTTCAATGTTTGGTGACTTTTTTTTTTCTGCCATTGGCCTTATGATGATGAAGAGCCTGAAAGGCCAGAAGCATGCAAGGCATGTGCCTGTGTCTCCCCCCCCCCTTTTTATTGTTTTTGAAAATCAATATCAAACATTATATAAAAAAGCAAAACATTCATAATAGGTATCAAAAATTCCGTAAAGTAATAAAATTTCTCTTTACTCTAAAATGCATGAAACATAAAAAATAAAATCTAAAGCTTCTCAAGCCAGGTTAGGTTCAGCTACAGATAAAGAAAGCACAGAAGGTCAGAGCTAATGCCCATGGATGCACTATGGCCACTACAAATTTCTGCTAAGCAACTCTTCTACAGACAAAGCAGAAATTTCGTTTTGTTTTGTTTATATGTGTGTTTTAAATCACTGTATTCACCCATCATCTTTCAATGACAGAAAAAGGCATATTTTTGCTTAAAATCCACTAATGAATAAGTACATCCCCTGCTTGTCCTTCTGGGTTTGTAAGTCCTCCTTCAGGAGGATATTCTCCAAATCCATCCTTTTGCTGGCAAAATTTAGTGTATCATTTTTCTTACTGCTGAATAGTACTCCATTGTGTAGATGTACCACAGTTTGTTAATTCATTCTTCAGTTGAGGGACATCTAGGTTGTTTCCAGGTTCTTGCTATTATGAATAATGCTGCCATGAACATAGTTGAGTTAATGCTTTTGGAGTGCAAATGTGCATCTTTACGGTATATGCCCAAAAGTGGTATTGCTGGATCATTGGGAAAATTGATTCTCAGTTTTCTGAGAAACCACCATACTGCATTCTAGAGTGGCTGAACAAGCTTACACTGCCACCAACAATAGAGAATTGTTCCCCTTGCTCTGCAACCTACCCACCATAGGCTGATATTTGTGTTTTTAATCTTAACCATTCTGACAGAAGTAAGATAATATCTCAAAGTTGTTTTGATTCGCATTTCTCTGATGGCCAAAGGTGTTGAACATTTTTGCAAGTACCTTCCAGCCATTTGTAATTCTGCTGAAAGTTCCCTTTTTAGTTCTGAACCCCATTTTTTTTGATTGGGTTATTACAGGTTTTGGGCTCTAGTTTCTTTAGTTCTCTATATATTTTAGAGATCAGTCCTCTGTCATTTGTAGGGTTGCTAAAAATCTTTACCCATTCTTCAGGGTCCTTTTGTCTTATTGACTGTGTCCTTGGCTTTACAGAAGCTTCTCAGTAAACTTAAGGAGGACTCACTTATTGATTGTTGTTCTTAGTGTCTATGCTACTGGTGTTATATTTAGGAAGTAGTCATCTGTGCCAATGTGTTGGAGGGTATTTTCCACTTTCTTTTGTATCAAGTTCAGTGTAGATGGTTTAATGTTAAGGTCTTTGATCTGCTTGAATTTGAGTTTTGTGCAGGGTGATAGGTTTGGATCTATTTGCATTTTTCTACATACTGCAATTCAGGTATGTCAACACAATTTGTTGAAGATACTATCTTTTTTCCATTGAATGTTCTTGACCTCTGTTGAAAATGAGGTATTTATGGGTGTGGGAGTTAATGTCTGAGTCTTCAATTTGATTCCATTTTTCAACAAGTCTGTTTTAATGCCAAAACCAGGCTGTTTTTAATACTGAACCTCTATAGTATAACCTGAAGTCAAGGATGGTGATGCCTCCTGAGGTTCTTTTGTTGAGCAATATTGTTTTGGCGATCCTGGCTTTCCTGTTATTCCTAATAAAATTGAGTATTGTTCTTTCAAGGTCTGTAAAAAATTGTGTTGGGATTTTGATGGGAATTGCACTGAATCTGTAGATTACTTTTGGTAAGATGGCTATATTTACTATGTTGTTCCTACCTATCCAGAAGCATGGGTGGTCTATCTAATTTTTGATAACCTCTTCAATTTCTTTCTTCCGTGATTTAAAATTTTTGTCACTGGGTCTTTTTGAATCTTTTTTTTCAGTTCTAACTGTCCAAACAGTATAAGTTGTAGCCCATATCTCAGTTTTCTGAAAATGAAGGCAGAGATATGCCTCTGCAGTCTGTGATTTTTGTAACAGTACACAGGGATTATAATCTCCTTTATCTTTAAATTTTTTGAGAATTCTGCATATGAATACTATATTTATATAATTACTCCCTCTCCTCCATGCAGTTTATCCCATGATTGACACAGCCTGCCTCTCTCTCTCTCTCTCTCTCTCTCTCTCTCTCTCTCTCTCTCTCTCTCTTTCTCTGTTTCTCTTTCTCTCTCTCTCTGTGTGTGTGTGTGTGTGTGTGTGTGTGTCTAACTCCACACACACACACGTTTTATAAGAAGCTATTCATGAGGAGTGAGAACTCTACTTATCTGTGAATATAGTAATAAATATTTAGAATGCAGTTAGAATTTATACTGGTTTAAAAAAAATGACAATACATCAGCCACAAGTAGTAGTATTTAGAATTAGAAAAAAGCATAGCTAATGTTATGCAGGAGATTTGTTGCTGGTGGGGAGAGGCATCCAGGGATTGCTCCAGAGTGAGACCTCACCTCCAGAACTCTTTTCAGATAATTTACAACTGCTTCTTGATTTGGAGCAATGGCTGAAGGGCTGCAGTTTTTATTTTCTCTGACTGTGGCTGAGATGATAATACATCCTTCTCATTTTCTTCTCTCAGTGTTATTCTGTCAGCTTAAAGCACCATGTATATAAATGGATTCTGCCTCTTTGCATTTTGATAAATAAATATTTTTAGTAGAATGCCTATTGACTAAGAGAGTCAAGTTTATACTTCTGAAATAAGTGCCATCACTAATCCTTGAGAAGAGCGGAACAGGATCAAATTTTCTTCATTCTATGAAAATAGCACCAGTTTAAATTCTATATTAAGCAGAAGGGTGGAAAATTAAATTACTATATTAAATCCTAGAAATATGTTAAAACATCATTGAGAACCAATAGATTAAATGATTTTAAGACTGATTTAAAAATATTTCTAATCTTCACACATTGTGAAATTCTTATTTGCTCTGATGATTTTCTTGGTACATGTTCTCCCAAGCTTCAAGTATAATAGGCCCCCATACATTAGTAGGTTCCCAGACTTTAGCACAACTGACACCATGATGGAAGCACCATTCAGGCCTTGGTAGCCAGCATGTCGGCAGCAATGCTTGCTAAAACAGGGGCAAAGGATAAGTCAAGTGTCACAGGATGAGCTGGGAAAGTCTCTAACTGTACTAATCTTGCTTTGTGCCTTTCGTAGTTATGCTTCTTACTGTTTTGTTAAGTGGCATGTCAATCCATGGTGTGGATTTGTTCTTTAAAAGTCAAGAACAATAAATCTTGGAGTTGCATGGTTAAAGTAGAAATTATTTATTGGTAACTGGTTATATAAATAATATTTACTAAAGAGTTTATATGAAGCACTCACTGATAAAAGATTAAACCGTAGGGCAATTTTGGAAGAGTTGACGTGCTCCAAGAGGTGAGAGCAGCAATCTTTAACCTGAGAATGTGAGGAACAAACAGGGCAGAAAAGGTTTTAGACTGTCCTGGACATGCCCTATACATGAGTACTTAATTTCTAAAGACCACACTTCTAGGTCAAGGCAAATAGTGCCTGATCTTCACTGCACATGGTTCTGTCAAGTTCCCCATTCAGCCATCTGACAGATCTATACAATATGTACTTTCAAGAGTCCATGTGTTCTCTAGAGTAATTTCCTGGAAACACAAGTTCTAGAAGTTCACCAACAATGATTTCTGTACAAGATATAAAGGTGGAGAATGCGAGGTGGTGAGGGAGAGAAGAAGCATCAATCCAGAGGGCACATAAGCATTGGTTCACACCATAGAGGGTGTTCTGCATGGAGGTTACATTCACATCAGAGTGTGGGTGGGTACATTACATATAATAATGTAAAACGAGTGACCTGTCTGAGAGAGAGGCAATTCTTCAGGGAGATATTTAGTTGCAGATGTGTACCTCTGGATTTTCTCTAGTCCCTAAAAAATGCTGATTTGAGACTTGATTGCCTTTATAATTATGGAAGCACATTCATTACAAACTTTTTTTTGTCTTCTCCTTTCCTATCCCTCTTCTTCTATACACAAATACATCCCTTATATAGATTTTGGTGACATGAATGATTACAGAGGTTCAGTATCATATGGATAGGTTATTTGAATAGATTTTTGAGTTTCTGGAACTTTCTAATCCAGTTAGACTTACTGGTACTAATAAATTTATTTCAGTACATGGTTTTGTCTGGCAACAAATAAAAATAACTTCTTACCATTATATTATTCCAATCAATTATAAAAAGCAAGCATCTGCGGAGCCATGTATATTGTACTTCTAGGCATTTTACCAAATGAATATAATCATGTCTTTTGGCTTCTTCAATATCATTAAAGAAAGAAGGGATAAAAAAAAAAAAACCATGAGCACAGGAAGACGATGTAGAGTCAAAGAGACTTAAGTTCCTGAACTCCAAGGATGTCTTCTGTCAAGAGAACAAGGCTGTCCACATTCAAGTAAAGTTATTAGCCAAGAACTGTCTGAAGAATTTGAGATGGTTCCCTATGAACAGCTATTGCTCTTTAGGACCCTCTTCTTCCTCCTTTCTAGACAACATATTCAAGTTGGTGTGGTGAAGCATGGTCTAGGAGGAAACATGCTGTTTTCCAAAAGAACTACTGACGTTAATATATTCATACAGACAGAAATCTGTGATACATGTGGAACTGTGTATAGAGTGTATGTGTTAGTGGTGGAAGAAATGTCATGAGAACAAGTTCATCTCTTGATCCAGGCCAACATAGCAGAAATTCCACATTTATGATGAAGCACAGAAGTGAAAAAGGGTTCTCTACTTTTGTTTGTCTGTCTGACACACAAGAGGCATGGACTAAAGGTTGATGCAGTGTAAGAAAATTCAGAATATTCATTTTCCCTTGTATATAGAAGAAAAGATTCCAAGGCTCACGGAGATGTAAATGTTAGAACAGATTTGACACAGGAGACATTCTTGACCACCATGGAAGAGTACAGAAGACTTTCCTTCAACATGGTCAAGAGTTTTCTGGGAAGTGCCACAATCTTCAGAGAACTACCATTGCTTTTTATAGGCTGGCATTTTGTTTTATTGACCATGTCCTTTGCCTTACAGAAGCTTCTCAGTTTCAAGAGGTCCCATGTATACTTAATTGTTGATCTCAGTGTCTGTGCTACTGGTGTTATATTTAGAAAGTGGTCTCCTGTGCTAATAAGTTCAATACTATTTCCCACTTATCTTTCTATCAAGTTCAGTGTAAATAGATTTATATTGAGGTTTTTGATTCATTTGTATATGACTCTTGTGCAGGGTGATAGATGTGAATATGTTTGCATTTTCTACATGCCACCATCAACACCACTTTTTACAGATGCTTTCTTTTCTTTCAATGTATATTTTCAGCTTTGGCAAAAACAAAGTGTTCAGAGCTGAGTGGCTAGACACAACCAATGAACTTGGAAAGCTAAATACAATGGCAAGTAGAATCCTATTGCAATATCTACATGAGAGGATATCTTTTGCCTTTGTACTTCAGTTAGTGATAAGTTATCCCTAGTAATGTTGTTTGTGTATCTGATTCTTCCTACAAACCCTACATAGAAAAACAAGTCCCAGCCACGTTTCTTGATAACTTAGAGGTACTGCAGAGGAAAGCACTTGTAAATATGAGTACTGACCTCTGCAGAGACGTGTACACCTTTTGACCAATGTACAGATGTAACATTGGAGGATTATCTAAAATTGTAAGAGTCTATAGGTTAGCAATATCCAGCTGCAGTTATCCAGGAGAGAAAGCTTGAGTTGAGTGTTTCAGTATGAAACATCAACATCTAGAAAGAAAAAGGTGCAATAGATACTTTCTGTACAGTTCTTAGATAAAAAGATCAACTACCCATCAACATTCATATTTGGATCTGGGTAAGATTTTGCAATTCTATTGAGATTGTTTGGGGAAAAAGTCTTGCAAATTCCAGTGGTTTGAAGCATTGAGGTTCTTAATATGGTCATGCTCATGTCAATTATATACATTCACTTAGGACTTTATCTGTTCCTCCCAGATCATGTGACTAGAAACTGAAATAAAAACTGTAAGTCCTCTTTTGTCATTATTATTGAAGAAGTGTTTTGACTATATCTTATGCTACATATCTGTTCTTTAGTTTTCTCTCGTTACCATTTTTCAGTTTTGATGTCTTTGTCTCCCAGTTCCTCCTCACAGTGCCCCTGCATTATTAACTTTAGTACATTTGAGTTACAGCTTATCAAGAAGCTGAACAATTAGCCAAGGACTTTGCTGCTTTTCTTGTTTGACCAGATAAAATCATGCCCAGGCAAAAAGAGAATATTAGCATTGGCTTTGTTTGCATGTTAAGACTAAAAAAGATGCCCAGCAATATCATGTTGACAAGGAATAAATTTGCAAGGTTGATTTTGTGTATCAATATGGAGAATAGTTTTAATGGGAGTATCTTTGAAGTCTGTATACCTTTGAGTTGGATCACATTTGTTGAAAGCCTTAACAGCAGCCTCTCTCAATCTCAAATACAGCACCTTCACATTACATCTGTGTCTTGTTGCCCATGTCAACAGCTACAGGCTTCCTTCTGGACTTACACTAAATACAGGTCCTTATAAATGCAAAATCTTATTTCTTATGATAATTCTCTTTCCAAATATATGAAGCAAACTCTAGTCCTCTTTCCCTGAAGACCCTGTTTACTAACACCTTTCAGAGCATCAACAGTTAAAATTTTTCAGAGGGCTCTTGGGTGATAATAGTGGAGGTTTAAAACTTCTGAGAGCAACCTCACTCATATTTGTTACAGCTATAGAGAGTATTTCCCCTATTTCAAATCGAAAGAACCTTTCTTTAAACTACTGTAGTGACCATGCCACGCCTAAAGTTTAAATGTGCTAATTAGACTTTTGCTAACTCAGGTGCTGCTATCAAATATAGAACATCTTTGTGTGTGTGTATGTGTGTGTAGGCCTGTGCATGATTATGATAGACAAATAATTACATTAACCAAGGTAGGGATTGGACTTGGGGTAATAAGTGTATCATATTTTAAATGTGTGAAGATAGTTTCTAGTTTAATTAAATTTTTTCTAGTAACAATATGTTGGCTCTTAGAGATGTGCTTGTAATAATGGCAAAGAGAAATTTATTTTTTAATCAATAACCAATTAGAGCATGAATATTAACTGAAGAAAAACCTTTGTTTAACTACTAACTCATAAGATTAACAGCAAAGGAGCCATTTCTACAGCAATCACTGTAATTGTGCCTGTCTTGGACAGTGCTAGTAGAACTACAGGACAGGGCCAACTTGTAGTCTTGAAAACATTACACTTGTTTTATTTTAAAATAAAATATTCAATGGTGACTCTTTGATTTGTTTTGTATTGAGAAGAAAAATATAAAATATTTGTGTATTTTAATTAAAATTTGTGTAAGTTATTTTTGGTTATGTTATAGATCAAATCAGTCAAGACTAACTAAATCCATGGCTTGGTAGAATAAATTTAATAGTAACAACATTTAATCTTATATTAAAACACTGGAGCCCTTTAAATATAAATATTTTAATGTTGGGGACAGGATCTCCTTCAGTTACATAGGCATCCACTGAAGAACATAATTTTCTCCTGCTTAAAATTATTTCATGGACATTTTAGAAAATTAGTGAAAGAGCATGAAAAAACAAATATATAGATATTAAAATGTGGGAATTTTCATAAGCTAATGGTGCTGGAAAAATTTAGGAACTGAGAAACTTTAAAGTAAACATGGTGTCAGGAAATCAAAACTTATTTATCTATGTTCTGTAACTGAACACCAGGTGCATAATTTATTAGCAATGCAAGTTCGCTGTAGCATCTAACCTACAGAACAAAAGCAATTCACTTTGTCTGACTAATTAGAGCATAATAATTATAATGATCAGTCTTGTAGAAAATAAAAAAGGCTCATTAAAGAGAAGGTGTGAACAGGAGCGCAATGTTAATTTGGTTAACGTGCCTAAATCCATATTGATTTTTAAATTGTCATTCTCGATTGTCCAAAGTTCAGGAATCCAGAAAAATTTGGCATAATCCTCAGTGCTTACATTATGCAATTAACCAACTCAAGTCTTTGAAGTGTAGTGGCTTGCTTTGTTTATAAATTTACAGGTTAGAATTTAGAATTAAAAACTTTTAAGCATTTATAACGTCTGCAGCAAAAGGTCTCTGATTGAATATGGAGACAGGACATTCCAATGAAGTAAAAGCATACTAGGTTAATGTCCAGGAAAGTCTCAGGCTTTTGAGAATGTGATACCAACATCTCTTCTGAAAGACCCATTTTAGCCTGATGGCTAGAATTTCAAAGTGGGAACAGGCTTGATCTTGAACTCTACATGTCACTTTAAGAGCCAATCACTCCTATTAGGGGTGATAGAGCCATTATAGCTTGGCAGGTGAATCTCAAGCTCAAGGATCTGTTTTGATAAGAAGCAAAGTACTTTTGACTGTGGACACAAAGAGAGGCCATAACCATGAGTAAAATCTCTATATGAAACAGAAAATACTTTCTGACTTCTTATTTTGCCTTGGGTTGAAGTTGTTCAAATCATAACATAAAAATCTGGATCATCCATTGACAGAAACAATAATCTAAACAGATACTGCCAAAGAAATAGAGAATTATGTATCCTAGAACTGCTTCAAAATCATAGAAAAAAATATATGAAGTGTTTACACTTCTGAAAACAGAATATATACTGTGTTTTAGAATTTCAGCCCATTTTCCCACACTTTTTTTTTTTACTGATCAAAGTTCTTCACTGTGTACCTTTACAAGGAAGATGATCAAAGAGGAGTCTTCAAAAGTGAATGGTACTTTTCCTACCATTTCCTACCTACTAGTCTTACTGCTAGTGAGATGAACGAACATTCTCAGCAACATTTTTTTCAATGTGAGTCTTGGAATGTAAGAAGCCAAAACAAAACAATCACAAAAATTATAAACCAAAAAATCTCTAGTTGAGGCCTGGGTATAGCTTTGTGCCACTAAGATGGGTGGAGATGCTGCCTCTCTACTAGCCAGCTCTTGTTACATAATTTCTATCCTACAAATGCAAGATGTGAATTGGTTAGTGCAAAGAATAGAGTGACACTAATACTAGAGAAGCTAAAACTCATGTTGAAACATGCCAAGAATAGCATGACACTATTACTTGAGAAGCTGAAATACATGTTGAAAATACACAACTATATCATGGGACTAAAAAGATGATCTAAGAAACAGATGACTTAGTATCAATATTGACCTGAGATAATATAAGAAGAAGAAAGCCTACCATGAGTGAATAATTAGATATGATGACCATCATAAATTAGTCTATTTACTTATTTGAAATAAATGGTTATGATTCTGTTGATGTCAGGTGAGTTCACTGGTGAATAGTCAGATCTAGACTATCTAGGGTTTAATTAGTTAATTGAAAATTGGGTCTTAGCTTCTATGTAAGATCAGAGCAATACTATCTGAATATAAATTCATTCTAGAGTTTGTTTAGTTCAAGCTTTATGGCCTCTATGCTGAATAGTCCTATTTCATTTGGTGAAATACCATGTTCATTTTCCACAACTAGCCACTCTGAACATTACTCCTTATATACATGTTAAAGTCAAAGACAGAGTTATAGGGTTCTCTGTTTCTAGTGAATACTTTCTTAAATGATATTATTGGAGCACACAGTAAGAAGTACACAGATGGCGCTTCTCAAACTGTACTATGAATTATGATCAAGAAGATGGTGCTTAAATATACCCTGGGTCTGTGAGTCATGGCATGGTGGAACAGTACACACTTACTATTCCTAATACACAATTCAATCTTGAATCTATAGAACAGCAACATAAAATAGATCCAATTTAGAAAAACGGAGCTGAGAATAAAAATTATTTCCAATGATCTATAAAGCAATGCTGGTGATGCTGGTAGACAGACCTAGCTGATGTCCTGCATTCTAAGCCTTAGCAGTGAAGGCATCCTTTTGTTGTTGTTGTTGTTGTTGTTGTTGTTGTTGTTGTTCTACTACTAAGAACATGCTAGATATTTTACACTTAAATTTTAAATTTATTAAATTTAAGTATTTTATTCTATACCAATATTGCCAGGCAGCACTAGCTACTTGTAAGTACATTCTAGCCTTCTCTAGTACAGAGAAGAATGAGAACAATGCAAAACACTAACTTTGGGGAAATTATAACCTAGGACATAGATAGAAAATGAAATCAATTGTGATAAAATGTAAACTTTCCAGATCACAGATTCTAAAATAAAATGTAGGGATGGTGAAGTAGTCTGTGAAGTGTGGAAGAAAAGCAAGTTAGAGTTCATGGAGGGTGCTGAGAGTACGTTGAGCTGTGATAGTGATGAAAAAAATGGAATTCCACATACACACAAAAAATAAACAGGGCTGGGAGGATTTTTTTTTTTTTTTGATGGATTGGTCATCAAAAGATAAAGAAGGGCCATGAGATTCTAGAGGGAATTGGTCTGGGTGAAAGTGTCAAGCCTCAGTAAATGAGAGAGGCTGTCTATTTCTTTTGGACTTGCACAAATATTGAAAATGCAGATAGACCACTGCACCACCCGCTCAACACTGTGTGCTTCTTTTTCTTTTTGTAGGGTTCAGCTTTCATTCTTAGTCATATTTATAATCATTTTATTGGAGGCTGCAGATGAGATGTCATCTTAGAAGGGATGTTCTGAATATTTTCTCTTTTTTCAGTTTTAAACATTTGAAGTTGGGCATGCTTTTCAAGTCTGAGAATCAGTTTCTGCTAAGTTGTACTAATAAAACTGTGTCATACTCAGCTGATTTAATTCAAGGTAGTTCACGTATTAAATGTTCTCTGGCAATTAGTCTCTGGAACTTGCAGGTCCCATGACAGCCTGACTAATAGCAAGTCAGGTGCTGAGTGAAGCTGCTGCAGAGATGCTAATGTAGAGCACTCAGAAGGAAGACTAATCAGTTCTGTTACAGAATTAGAAGTCACAGACCCTGAGCATCTATTCAGAGCCTTAGGAGTTCGCAGAGATAAAACTGTTTACAAACACTCTCACCTCCTAGCTCCCTTGGCAGCTGTAAGTCATCTGGGGTGAACTGACTGTTTACTCTTCAGTCTGGTAATATAGATTCCGTTCCCCTAGGGAAAATACGACTAAGCAAGTATGACCACTGCTTATGGGAAAGTGTGTGATTTTGTGTGCAAAACAGGAGAGAGAGAGAGAGAGAGAGAGAGAGAGAGAGAGAGAGAGAGAGAGAGAGAGAGAGAGTTGTTTCTGTTAATTTTTAAATAAATTTTAAGCAAATTCACTCCATCTGTAATCTCATAATCCAGGAAAGTGAGTGTTAGAGACAAGCAGAAATTGAGAGTATATAGAAGGGTTAGACAATGTGAATAATTTATGAAACAAAAAAGTTCCATATGACTAGATAAGGAACTG
Source organism: Sigmodon hispidus (assembly GCA_004025045.1). Classification (NCBI taxonomy): domain Eukaryota; kingdom Metazoa; phylum Chordata; class Mammalia; order Rodentia; family Cricetidae; genus Sigmodon; species Sigmodon hispidus. The sequence continues at coordinate 31,644 of PVIH01010854.1, forward strand.
CCTTACCAAAGACATTAAAGCCAATAGACTGTTTCCCTGCAGATGTCAACTCTTCACTGACACCCTGGTAACTGAATATATTACCACACTTTTGTTATAGTACCTTCTTGTTTTCCTGTATCTTCCACTGAAACTGCATCTTCCTGGTGATATTATGCTTTCAAGGTACCTATATAACATCAGTTCCTTTCTGAGACTCTTGTCACTCACGATATAATATTACTTCTAAAGCATCATGAAGGAATATATTGTTGTCATATGAGCTGGGACCCCTCAAAGTCTTTTGGATAGCAGTTGTTTTCTATGATATATGAAAATATCTATGCTGCTGTAGGACATGAAGATGAAAAAAAAAAAACTTTCTCCCTTAGTCCTCACAAGCCTCCTGAATTATTAGAGTGTATCACACTGCATGAAAGGAAGTCTTGGGGCTGAGAGATGGCTCAGTAGGTGCAGGCCTGGCAACCTGAGTTTGATCCTTACATTCCGTAAGGTGACATGATAGAACAGATTCCTCATGTTTATCCTTGCTCACCTACATTCATCATGGCATGTATGTGCCAGAATTTACAGGCACACTTGACACACACACACACACACATACACAAACACACACACACACACCACTAATTAGGGTATAAATAAAAAATATTAAAACAAGGCATTGGAAAATTCTTGATTAAGAGTACTAATTAGGTGTGTACATTCTTATAGAAACACTTTCATCATGGGTCATCACTGACACTTTGTCCAGTCCAAGTGATCAGATTCCTTCATAAATATAATGGCTCAAGGGTTCTATTATTCCCTGGACTGTGCTTTCTTGCTCAGTACCACAATGGTCAGATGCTTAGCAGCATCACAGAATTTGCTGACGTCTTGTCAGAATGTTCTGTCCATCATTACTATCCCAACTGTACACATCCTCCTTAAACATCAACAGATCTATATTCATTTTTGTTGCTTTCCTCTGCTGTTATTTATGTGTGAATAAAACATAAAACAGAAATAACATTACTAATTGTTGCTTTGCCTCAAACAATTCAGCAAGGAAAGCTTCCCTTATTGCACCCAAGAGAAATCCTACTGGTAGGCAGGAAGTCCTGGCAGTTCTAAACGATGTGCTCTAAAGGGGCATTACAAAGCAGATATACAGTAATTGAGCTCAGACATCAGGCAAGCCAGGTTAAAGCTATGCTCAGTAACTCTCTAGTTTGAAGAATCTATAAAAATAATCTGAATGCTTATTTTCTTGACAAAAGGCAGGTGATAAAGTGGACCTCATGTTGTACTGCTGTTGTGAAATTTTAACAATTTAGTAACATAAAGTGCTAAAAATCGTGCTTGTCATAAATATGCACGTAAGAAATACTATCTACTATCTAACTTCTTATGAAATTGTAAAATTCCAAAGCTCTTTACATTTTGTCCACTTTTACTTCATTGGCACAGAGGTTATCTTACTTCAAATGCTTTGTAGGTACTTCAGCTCTGACAAAAGTTATGCTCGCTATAGTTTTATGGTTAATAAACACAACCTTGTCCTGAATAATTTGGGGATTTAAATATGCAATGTTCATAATATCTGCCTTCCCAAGCTTAGGGATTTGCATGGCATTACCAACATAATCCTCTTCTCTGAACTGCAACACTCATTAGATATGACTTTATTAGGTTATCTTCCAAATGTATATAAGAGAAATTAATTACTAGCTGCACAGTGGCATTTATATATTAATAATGTATCATACAAAATCCTTTCTAGATATATATTTATTCCATAGATATCACCCTTGAAAGTTAGGCGAATACTTTAGGTTTTAAAGGAGACATTTGAAAAGGAAACATATTAGAAATCATTTTATTATTGTACACAGAAATATTCAATGGAGACTAGGACCAAGGTAGGCTGATAACATCAACACAAATATTTAAAGCAGAAACTGATCAAGAAAAATATGTCAAAGAATAAAATACTTTTGTGGTTCTTGAGAAAGAGATGGAGACATTTATCTCAGATGATACACTGTAATATGAAAAGGTCCATTTTTTAAAGGCTTTGCTACCCAGGAACTCACAATGATTTTTGCAGTCTTGAATGTTACAACAATGAATGCTGTTAATGAGAGGCTGTTCCCAGACAACAAATATGCTCTCCTTCTCATTTCAGTGTGTAAACATTGTAAAAGGTTAAATACCTGAAAGAAAAAGTTCTTCATGACAATAACAACAAAATCTGTTTGGTCTTTCTGTTCAATGAGTATAACATATATGTTTCTTATTAGACTTTCAAGTCTGTTCTTTTATTCAGTGTGTGTGAATAAGGGATCAGAATGCATCATTCCATATAGTCAATTGTTCTAGCATGTAGAGTGAGACCTTCAGGTCAGAAGAACCAATACTTCCTTTCCAGTTACCTGAAATTATTTCTTCAATATATTCATTCAATTACTCTGTCAGTATCAGTAGGGATAACTTTATTTTATCAGGTGGCTGGATGCATCTCCTCTGTACATTCTGGCATTGCTGACTCCTTGTGATCAACATAGCAAAGCATTGTGTTAGAAGTCTGTCTGGCCTCTGTTGATCATTACTATAATCCATGATCTTCTTTCTCATGCTTTATAGTCAGTTCCCTAACTTAAGCTTTGGCTTTGATCTACCACTAAAGAAAATAATTGCACATACACCTCAGTGCAACAGGAAATGTTTCAGATATTATTAAGAGATAATTTTTATCTACAAATGTCAACAAATTAGAACAGAAAATAAAAATCACTCCCTATACTTTCAACGATGTTTGGTTATTATAACTTTCATTCCTGAGATTTAGTTCTTTGAAAATTTATTTGAATGCATAACACAATCTGGAGCTGCTTATAGAAAACATCCAACTTGAGATTTAAGTTTTGAACTTTGACAATATTAGAAATTAGTCATGTAAAATTGTCTTTATAGTATCCGATCATAATATGTTGTAAAACATTGCATTTAATAATCAACTAGCTCACCCATATTTTTCTTAAAATACAATATTATAAATTTTGTGTCAGGAGTTCTTGATGTTTATGTAACATCTTCTAAAAGAAATGCTTTATATGGTAGGGTCTAGGAAATGCATTAGTTATATAAGTAAGGGCACATTTATGTAAGCTGAGGTGTTTCTACTGGCAAGAGGAAATGATGCAGCTGGAAATTACTGTTAGGGATTAGATTAATATAGCATGTATGCAGGATTGGGTTAGTGTCAACAGCAGGCTAGACTCACAGATTCATGTGAAAAAACTGTAGCTTTATGAGACTCTCTCAGGACACTCTCCTGTTCCTAAGAAAAGGATCTATCATAATGTATGACAAATACATGGTTTATGAGTGACTGTTACAATGTAGTTTCACTATCATATCTGAGTTCCAAATGTCTTCCAGGAATTGCTCAAAGTTATGAACAGGGAATAGCTTAACATCTTCATTGATGAGTCTTCTGCCCAATTAAAATGTAATGAAGTTAAATTTGTATGTTAAATGTGCAACTGGTTCCAGAGTCAATGCATTACAAACTATAATGGCAAGTAATAATAATTTTAATTCTGAGCACATTATGGCACAAATATTCAATCATGTGATGTCTTCTAGAATATAGATATTTCTGGGAAGTAAACAAAAAATAACTGTGGATTGTCTAACAACTTCATAAAGCACAATCCCACCTTTTTGGTCACTGACCTCTGGCACTATGAACTTTGATTTTGGCAGCACACTGCCCAGATGTTGTTAGTTTGCTGAACCAATAACTAAGTCTGGGGCTAAACAAGTCTAAAACAGATGAGGCAATCATGAATAAGTTAGTGTGTTACTAACATTTGTCTAGGAAGTGGCTCATGAAGGTGTTTCAGCTCTGTTAGCAAAAGGATGAATAGCGAAGAGACAGCTATGGTTTGGTTTTGAATATGTACAGTTGGTGCTGTCCTTACGTGCAAGAGTGTGGGGTCATCAACTAGACAAGGACAGTTCTACCAGGGAATATATAATCTATAAAGAACCAATTCTTCCTCACTCAGCTGCTACCAGCTGACTATACATCCTCAGCAAGTCCTGGAACCTAAAGTTCACTTCTCTCATTTATGCAGAAAGTTGGACTGATTTGTCCTTGTACAGGTTTTATGCAAATAACCACAGCTGCTGTGAGTTCCCAAGTGTGAGAGCTGTGCCATGCTCAGATGACATCATTTCACAACACTCTCCCCTCCTTCTTCCCTTGCATTCCTCTAGTCTCCCTTCTGCAATGGTCCCAGAACCTTGATGGGGAGGAAGTAACAATAGGGTTTCCACAACCAATGAATAGCTTGGGATCAGAAACACCCTGGACTGACCCTTCGGATCCCTCTCCACCTAGAGGAACACCTGACTCACTCTTGAGGGAGGGGGGGCAAAGCTGGATCTGCCAGGAGTGGAGACTGAATTAAGCATTATTGGGTCAGTGGGACCATAGGACTGTCTGCTCCCTGTCCAGGGAGGGGATGGGGAGTTGTGGAGAAGAAAAAATGAATAATAATAATGATAATAACAATAATAATAATAATAATGTATACAGAAAAAAAAGAAAACAAAAACAATAGGGTTTCTGTTTAGAGCTGACCACTCAGTTTCTTAGTCTTGGCAATTTGGCCATTTATGTATCTCTCTATTTACTGCACCCTAGTGCAAACAGAACTTTTCTGTCTCAGGTTGAGAAGATTTCAAGTGGATGAGTACATGCATAAACATTTACAAGGCAATTTGACAGTATGGCCACGTAACAAAACAACAATAGCAGGTTTTACACTATGGCTGCCCAGCTATCACTCTGAACATTATTATAGTACCAGATGTGAAATTTCCTCCAGTGGAAGTAGTCACATTTTTTTTTAAATTTTATATCTTACATGTTTATGTTCTTACCACTATTTCGGTTAACCTATGAAGGGCCTGTAAAATAAATGGCATAATAAAGAATTCAGTTTACCATTTGTTAATACAAATGCTGGCTTTAAAAAATGTATAATTTTGAAATCAAATTTATCATAGACCATGTAATAAAAGTATGTATTTGAATGATTTCATAGGAGGAACTTACATTGCCTGCTGAATCTGACATGAGCATTTATTCTTCAGTTCTGTAGCTTTTAAGTTCTCTGGGAAATAAATGTAGTTAGCTCTTTGAATTACTAATATTATAAATATAAGTATTTCTTTAATGTTATGGTCTATAAATTTTTGGATTTTAGAAATGGTTCTGTATTCAACTACTGAAAATATAATTTTATAAAGAAAACAAAGATTCAAACTAAAATAAGCAACTGTTTCATAAAAGAGTAGACACACAACCTTTAACAAGATGCATAGGACCTTTTGCAAATTGGCTTATGAACTAATTGTACTGGAACAGAGGCACCAGCATAGCAGGGTATCTCATGCTCAATCTTCAGGTTAGACTCTGCCCTGTGTCATAACTGCTGTGCCAAGAAAACAAATCTTTCAGAACTGTCAGCCCCCAGAACTGAGACATCAAGTTCCACTGCTAAAGCACACATGGTCTGTGACTCTTGTCTTCTTCCTTTCCCTTCCTTGTCCTTCCCCACTTGCTTCCTTTTTCCTGCCATTCCAAAATGACCAATAAAACTATTCAATATGACCCTTCTTCAGAAGATTTCATTTCAAGACCTGAAAGTGCAATATAATACAAAGTAAAATGGATTAAATTAATAGTCAAAAAAGGTTTAACAAATGTTTTATATGTTCCTGTACTTACCCTCCACAACCATGAGTAAAGATTCCTGTTCCTTAAACATGTGTGTAGTTATTTCTTCCTGTCATAATTCAGTTTCTCAGAAAAGCCAGCAATATTTTCTAAAAAATAAAAACAAAAACAAATTTATTTGAAAGGTATCAATTCTTGCATTTTCTTTTTCTTATGCATTTCTTTTTATGACTGTTTAGTTTTTAAGGCATCTTGTACTATCACTAACTATTAAGTTTTATAGTTTTCTATATAAAATATAACAAGTGTGTACGTTTTATCCTGTATCATGTAACTTCAATGTCTGTGTTTATTTAAAAGACTGTTTTTAAAGCTCCCCCTGAGCCTCAAGATTGTCTTTATACTTTTATAGTTAACTAAATTAATATACTGCATATTTTCTTTTGAAATACTCTGATGAATAATTTAAGAAGGCATAATTTTAGTTTTTCAGCTATTAGACACACAAGAAAATACTAACATGCAAACAATTTACACTAATTTTTTTTTTTTTTTTTTTTTTGCTTTCTCATGTAGGGAAAACATGTAAGCACCATAAATAGGGGCTCCACACTCTTATGAGTCATGGATTAGAGGATTAATTCCCAGAAGATATAATTCACCCTTCTCTATTTAAGGTAAGACTGAGAAGAATTCATCTTCAAAATGTCAGTGTGTGTGATTTTTACTACATCTATATACAAAATAGGTATCAATATCTAGAATTCGTAAAGAATTGCAGAAATTAAATATCCAAGGAAATAAAATTTCCAGATAAAAAATAAATAGGGAAATAAACAAAATAGTCAGCTACAAAAGAAAAAAACAAACTTTTCTTGTATTTTAAAAGGTGTTTGATATCCCAGTTGAAATACTGATTGAATCTACCTGAGATACCCCCTCAACTCCAGTGAGAAAGGCTTTCCTTAGCAAACCTCAGGACACCAGTTGGAGCTGTGGAGAGTGAGGAAACTTTATTCAGTTATGGTGAAGGTGAAAATTAATAGAGTCTTTGGGCAGCTGTTTTGAAGATTTCTCACAATAATTAAAAGTAGATATACCTTATGTATAACTAGTTGATTCACACCAGAGCATACATCCGGAGTACTCTATCTCCTATCATAGAGATATTTATTTCCATTCATTTACTGATGCTTTAATCACTAGGTCCAAGAGTTAGGATCATTTTAATTGTTCATGAACAGATGAACGGATAATGAAAATGAGGTATAATGTAGATAGATAGATAGATGATAGATAAATAGATAAACTCTTCAGAAATAAAAGTGAATGAAGATTAAAATTTGTAGGAATGGGTAGACTTAGAATGTATAATGTTAAGCAAAATTGCAGAATATTATTTTAAAGTATGTCATATTTGTTTAAGGATGTAAAGATGTGTTGCTTTTATTTAGGCTACATTTGTTTAACTTAGTGAAATTATGTTACTTACCTGTCTAAAAGACCTGATGGTCTAATAAAGAACTGACTAGCCAATAGTGAGAAAGGTGAAAGAAACTGGCAGGAAGAGAGTATAAATAAAAGGGGAAATACCTAAGAAAGAGGGAGCAAGAAAGAGAGGAAGACTATAGACCAGCCACACAGCTACACAGAAAGTCACGGACTAAGATAAAAGAAAACTATATAGGAATAGAAAAAGTAAAAGTGCACAGGCAAAAGGTAGATGGCATAATTTAAAGGTAAGAAAAGTTGGTAAGCAACAAGTCAAGCTAAAGCCTGTAGTTGCATGAATGAGACTCAGAGCCAAATATTGGGGGAAGGCTGAAATATCAGAGAGAGTTAAAAACCACAGCCAATTCCAACACAGCTGTCTTGCAACGTTTTCAACCTCACTCATAGACGCTTCTGCTGGTTGTTTCTGCCAGTGGCTTCTCCCAGTCGCTTCTGTCTCTCTGGGTTTCTACAAGCCCTTATATACCCTATCCCATCCAGGTTAGGATTTAAGGCATGTAGCCCTGAATTCATAGAAACAGAAAAAGTTCTGTCTCTGGAGTTATGGGATAAAGGGTGTAGGTCACCACTCCCAGCTTTCCCTGTACTGGGAAAAAAGGTGTGTGTGATTGACTGTTGGCTGTTTATCTTTGTGTTCAAGGATCTGAGCTGTCTGCCTAGGATTTGACTGTGTCCTTTCTCCCTTAATATTCAGGTTTTATTAAGTATGTAATATATATCCACAAAAGCCAGGCATTAATAATTAATAATTAAGAATAAATAAACCTTATTGTGTGACTTACTTAGGAGCTGGGTGATGGGCCTCCCAAAAGAGCAAAAACAACCAACAACATTTTGGTGCTCAATGTGGGGCTAGAGTAACAGAGAAACCAACAACACAAAGTCACACAATTTCAGAAAGAAAAAGATGTGTGTTATCTCTGATATGCAGAATCTAGTCAATAAGAAAAATTAATGATATATGTTAAGAAATACACATGTAGGTACACGATAACATAAAAAAAACAGAACATAAAAGATTCCATATAAGAGGGCAATGGAAGACGGAACACAGGTAAAGGACTTATGCTATGAGAAGGGACACAAAGATAATTGTCTACTAGTTCTGTGTCACAGACTTTTTAGCGTGGTAGTGGAAAAGTCCATAAAATATATTTGAAGCTGAAAGTATAAGATTTAGTGTGACATTCACAACTTTGTTCAAAATTCCTATTATAAATGTACAGAAATTTGATATATTACATAGACTTTCAATTTGATAATTGTTAACATAATAAACTTTTAAAATAAAGTTTATTTAAAAATTAATACTAATAATTACTATGTAGGACCAAAGTGACCCTTTAAACATTGCTGGTTGAATTAAACTAGACCAACCAGTACGGAAGTTTGCATGGAGTTTGCTGCAAACACTAAAATCAGTGTTTTAAAATCTCAGCTAATCTGTAACTCCTGTATATGTACCCAAGAAATCCAAGGCAACATAGCATACAGATAATCACTTTTCAGTGTTTATTGTACCAGTGTTCATAACGGCTGTGTTATAGAATAAACTTTCAGTGTCCAATAACAGAGAAGGCTGAAGGAAATTTTATGCAAACAATGTACTTGAATTCAGTAACAAGAACAAAGTTATGTCAGTTACAGAAAATAACAAGGTGAAGTAAGTTAATATTAAATATAACAAGTTGATTCTCAAAAAGGCAGACATCGTGTGTTCTCTCATTTGTAGCTCCTTGATTCTATATCACTATATATAATATAAAATCATAATTTATATTAAACTATAATATATCTAAGTATATGTCCATAACATAAAAACAAAAATAAAACTATGTGTGGTACACAGGGACTAATAAGCTTAAAGAAGAATGAATTGTAGAGATTGGAGTATAATGGGAGAAATATTCTCAAAATTCTTTATATACTCGAAGGAAAAGCCCTTATATAATGCAGTCCTGTACATTGAATATAAATATGCACTAACACAAAGCAAAATCATGTAAAATTTAACATTCAGAGTCAATATAATTATTTTGAAAGCCAGTGCTAGAAATGTCCATTAGTGTATAAAGTTACTCAGTTTAATGAGTGTGAGCTAGTGGTGCATTGAAGAACCAACAGACTTTATATGTGGAGTGAGCCATGTCCTTGGGATGAACTGAGATTCCTATCAACACAAGTTTTAGATGATGATTTAGTTTCTTAGTGAATTCAAAGCTGATTGAGATATGTTTTCAAGGCAGTTTTAATTTGCTTTTCTCTGATAGTTAAGTTAGATTTAATTTTTTGTATATATTTATTTTATGGAATAAGATAATTTTTTATTTAAAAAGTTTTTTGTTTTTTTAATTTTACATACCAACCACAATTTTCCTTCCCACAGTTCCCTTTATCTCTAGTGCATGAACTGGCTTTTTCGAGCCCATTCCCCATAGAGGAATACCTTGCCTAGCCTTCATATGGTGGATGGGTTTAGTCCTGCCTCAACTTGTTATGCAGACTATATTGACTCCCTGTGGGAATAAATGAGGGGTAGAGTGGGGAGAAGCTGGAGGCTAGTAGGAGAATAAAGTATTTTTTATCAATGTATCCCCTTGTTTCAACTCCCTTCCCCCTCCTGACCCTCCTGGTCAGCTTTCAGCCTCCCTTCTCCCCATCCCCTCATTCCTTCCCCAGAAAGATCAAGACTTCCCAAGGTAGATTAGCTCAGCATCCACTCTAGGCAAGTCCAATTCCCTCATCTTAATATCAGGGCTGAGTTGTGTGTTCCTCTGGATGGAATGGGCTCCAAAGTGCCAGTCCATGCACAGAAACAGTCTGAACCCTTCCGTTGAGGCTCCACATACTGCCCATGTCAGTGGACAGTTGCCTATCTTTGGAGGGCCTAGTTTCTTGTCCTGATGGTTTTCAAGTAGCTGTTTTTTGTCAAAGATCAGATATTTACAAGTGTGTGGGTTAATGTCAGGGTCTTCAATTCCATTTCATTGATTCATACGTCTGTTTTTATACCATTACCAGGCTGTATTTATTACTGTAGCTCTATAATATAGTGATGCCTCGTGAGGTTCTTTTGTTGAGCAAAATTGTTTTGGCAACCCTGGTTTACCTGTTATTCCAAATTAAATTGAATATTGTGCTTTCAAAGTATATTAAAAATAGTGTTGGGATTTTGATGGGGATTGCATTGAATCTGTAGATTGCTTTTGGTAAGACTGTTATTTTTACTATGTTGATCCTTCCTATCCAGGACCATGGGAGATCTTTCCATATTCTGATATCCTCTTCAGTTTCTTTCTTCAGTGATTTAAAGTTTTTATCAAACAGATGTGTTTCTTTTTTGATTAAAATTACATTGAGGTATTTAATACTATTTGCAGTTATAAAGGTTGATGTTTCCTTTATTGCTTTTTCAGCCCTGTTATCCTTAGTGTATAGGAGGACTACTATTTTTTTTTAATAAATCTTCCATCCTGCAACATTTTTGAAGGTGTTTATCAGGTTCAGTAGTTCCCTGGTAGAATTTTACAAGGCATTTATTTATACAATCATACCATCTACAAATAGAAAGAGTTTCAGTTCTTCTTTTCCAATTTGTATTCCCTTAATCTCTTTTTATTCTCTTATTGCCTAACTAAACCTTGTAGAACTATATTGAATAGAAAAGGGGAGAGGACACACCTTTTTTTAGTTCTAGATATTAATGGGATTGCCTTGAGTTTTTCTCCATTTCGTTTGATGTTGACCATCAGCTTCTTGTAAATCACCTTTATTATATTTAGTTATTTTCTCTGTATTCCTGATCTTTTATCACAACGGATTTTGTCAAAGGCTTTTCAGCATCTAAAGAAATGATCATGTGTGTTTTTTTTCCTTCAATTTGTTTATATGATGGATGACATTTATAGTTTTTCTTATGTTGAACCATCCCTGCATTTCTGGGATGAAGCCTAATTGACTGTGATGGATGATTTGTTTTGTATGTTTTTATATTTGGTTTGCCAGAATTTGGTTGAGTATTTTTCCATCAAGGTTTATGAAGGAGATTGGTCTGAAATTCTCTTTCTTTGTTGCATCTTTGAGTTACTTGGTTATCAGGGTGAATGTGGCCTCATAAAGAGGCTGGCAGTGTTCCTTCAGTTTTTACTGTATGGAACAGTTTGTTGAGTATTGGTATTATTTCTTCTTTGAATATCTGGGAGAATTCTGCAGGGAAACCATCTGGTTCTAGGTTTTTTTATTTGGGAGACTTTTAATAACAGCTTCAGTTTTCTTTGGGGTTATAGAAGCTTCCACCCAAACACAAAGGAATATACATATTTCTCAGCACTCCATGGTACTTACTCTAAAATTGACCATGTACTTGGTCATAAAGCAAATAGCAATAGATAAAAAAATGAGAATAACCCCTTGTATCATTTCAGACCCCCATGATCTAAAGTTAGAATTCAACAATAACAAAAATCACAAAAGCCTACAAACTCATGGAAACTGAGTATCACTACATTGAATTACCTCTGGGTCAAGGAAGAAGTTCAGAAAGAAATCAAAGCCTTCATAGAATTCAATGAAAATGAATCCACAACGTACCCAAACTTATGGGACACCATGAAAGCAGTGTTAAAAGGAAAATTCATAGCACTAGATGCCTGTGTGAAAAACCAGGAGAAATCTCACAAAAGAGACCTAACAATTCAGCTGTAGGCTTTAGAACAATTAGAAGCAAACTCACATAGAAGGAGTAGACGGCAAGAAATAAACAAACTTAGGGCTGAAATGAGTACAATAGAAACAAAGAGAATAATACAAAGAATCAATGGATCAAATAGTTGATTCTTTGAGAAAGTCAACATGATAGACAAACCATTATCCAAAGTATCCAAATATCAGAGAGAGATTCTACCAATTAACAGAATGAGAAATGAAAAGGGAGATATAACAACAGACCTCCAGGAAATCCAGAAAATTATCAGGTCATACTTTAAAAATCTATACTCTATTAAAATGGAAAATCAAAAAGAAATGGACAGATTTCTGGACAGGTACCAATTACCAAAATTAAATCAAGATAAAATTAAAGACCTAAACAGATTTAATTTTACTTTTAGTTTCTTGTATATTTAACATATTAACCCTCAATAAAATGTATAGGCAGCAAAGACTTCTCCTTATTTGAGAGAAGTCTGACTTATTTGAGTCATTTCTTAATTCAATCAATTGGCAATGTAGAAGATCTTCCATTTTGTGAGATCTCATTTGTTAACCATTGGAATTATTTTCTGGATGACTAGAGTCCTATCCAAGGCATACTTGCCTATGTTTGTATGTTAGCCTATGTTTATTTGATATATTATCCTTTGTTCTACCAACTTCAGAGTATTAGAAATGACATTAAGGCCCTTAGTCTATATAGTGCTGAGATTTTTCCAGGAGGATAATGTGAGATCTGGTTTATTTCTAAATGTAGACATCCAATTATTCCAGTACCATTTGTTGAAGAGTTTTTTTTTTTTTCCTAGTTTATATTTTTGACATTTTTTCCTTTCAAAAAAGCAAGTGACTAGATGCCTAGTTTTACATTTGGGGTTTCCATTGAATTCTGTTAATGCATGTGTCTGAATTTGTGTCAGTGTTGTGCTGTGTTATTTCTCTGACACTATCGTAGAACTTGAAGTCTTGTATGCTGATTCCTCTATCATTATTCCTTTGTTCAGGATACATGAGAATATCTTGTATCCATATGATTTTTAAGATTATTTTTCTATTTCTGTGGATATCACTGAGAATTTTATGGCTATTACATGGATGTGTATATTGCTTTCTTGCCGTACAGCAATTTTCACAACAATAATTCTACTAAGCCTTGAGCATTGGAAATCTTTCCACTTTTAAGATTTTTTAATGCTTTTTTTATTGTTTGAAAATTTTCATGTTAGATTTTTTTTTGATTCTTGGTTGAACTTATTTGAAGATATTTTTGGCAACTGTGAATGTGATTATCTTCTTAATTTCTTTCTCAGTATGTTTGCTATTTGTGTATCTAAAAGGTATTGATTTTTGAATGTTATTCTGATATCCTGCCACTTTTTAAAAGCATTTATTAGTTCCATGAATTTTCTAGAGGAGTCCTATTGTCTCTTGTGTACAGAATCAAGTCATCAGCTTATTATCATACATTTTTCTTCCTTTTTTATTTGTATTATCTTTATTTCCTCCTCACATATTGCTTCCCTACCTTCAAGCACAGTATTAAATAAGAATGGAGAAACTGAACACCATTGTCTTAAATGTTTTTAGTGGAATTATGTTGGGTTTTTCTCTAATATAATGCTACTTATATATTTGTCATAGGAAGCATTTAGAGTATTTAATATAGTCACTAATTCCTATGTTTTTAAAATAATTTTGTTGTGAATGGAAGTTCAATTTTATCAGAAGTATTTTCTATATTTATTTAAACTATTGTGTGATTTTTGTCTTTAAACATGATTATGTGATATTTACTGATTAACATATGTTTCACTATCTCTACATCTCAGGAATAGAGCTAACTTAATCCACATGAATGATCTTTTAGACATTTTGTTTCACCACACTACAGAAAAGGATAAACTATGCTAGGACAGCAGTTAAGCAAGTAAGGAAATAGAAAACACAAAGTACAACAAGATCAATACAGTGACAGGAATCAATACATAGCTTTCAATAGTAACTCTGAATATTAATGGTCTCAATTACCTCATAAAAAGAAACATTAGCATGTTAGATTAGTAAATAGGATCCATGTGCTCATAGCTTTCCACCAAAAACAGGCACAAACTCAGGGTGACATGATTGAAAAGTATATTCTAAGAAAATGTCACTGTTTAAATGTCTAAAGAAATAGACTTCATATCAAAATACTTCAGAAAAGATGAAGAAAGTCATTTCACAATTATTAATAGAACAACTGGGAAAGTTATCATAGCAAATATATGCTCAGTATATGCTAGTGCATATAATTTGATAAACACTACTTCATCATAGGTCATGTGGGTCTAACAGACATCATATTATTCCATTCCAGCACTGTAGAATATACATTTTTCTCAGCAACTTATAGAAATTTATCTAAACACATAATAAAATAGGTCACAAAGTAAGTCTTCTTTATAGAAAATAAAATAATTTCTTTTATCTGACCTGATCATAATAAATGCAGCCAAAAAATCAAATCAACAGCACCACAATGTGAAGACCACACAGAGACCCATAAAAAGTCAACAATATGTTGAAAAACAGTTAGTCTTTAGAGTTTTTCTAGAAAAACAGCCCATATAGCAATATATGACAACAATCTTTTAGATAAAATAACTAAAAGGAGGGGAAGGAGGGAGGGAGTGAGAGAAAGAGAGAGAGAGAGACCAAGAGAGAGAAACAGAGAGACAGAGACAGAGAATGAGACCATACAATAACTAATTTCATGATATAAAAGGAGAGATTATAACAAACTGCCAAAAATTCAGAAATTATTAGAACATACCTTAGAAATGTATATTCCTCTAAGTCGAAAAAAATGTTTGATTTATATATATATATGTATATGTATGTACATATATGATCTAATTAAAATTAAAACAAGAATGAAATAAAAGCTGAACATATCTGTAAGAAGAAACAAGATTAAAATATTTGTAAAAAAGAAAAATGTCCTGGAAAAGCAGTGGAGTTCTACTAAGCCTTTAAAAAAAATTGGGACCAGTGCTTTTCAAACTAGTCCATAAGTTACAAAACAAAAGGATCCTAAGAAATGGTTTTGATGAAGCCAGTATATTGCTGATACTCAAACCAGATAAGGAGATACATGCACACATTTCCTTGGTAAATGTAAATACAAACATTTTTGACAAAATACTGGCAAACCAAATTGCAGAACACATACACACAAACACACTCATGAAATCTTCAATTGTTTTATTATGTTACCATGAAGTTTTGTTATATTCACATGAAGTAATATGTTCTTCCTAGACTTTTCTTCAGAATTCTAGATTTTCCAATGATATGACTGATCTGCATTATTTATGAGCACCAAAAAAATGACACTTTTAGTGCCAGGTTAACTATAATAAATGAAATGGAAATGATAAACTCTCCAGGGCCTTTGAAATTCAGCATTGCGAACTTGTGCTTTTATGAATAGAATATACATCTCTACCCTCTTCTGCCCCTCCCATATCTTCCCCTACTCTTAAAGTTAATGGTCTCTTTTTCTTTGATAATTATTGTGACTTACTTATTCATAAAGATATTCTCCTGAGTCGATTTCATTTGGTTGTGTATATGATTTCAAGAGTGACTACTTTGTATTGGTTAACCATTTATTGGGATGATCCCTGAGATGGTCTAATTCTCCCTTTCTCAAAACTCAATAGTTACCCAAAGTTCTTTGTTTATCGTGCTATAGAGTGAGATTTTCCCCCTTCAGTATTAGCATGTTTATTAACAATGTCACTGTTCAGGTTTATTTAGGCAGCCATACTGGTGAAGTCTTGTGGGTATAACTTTCTTGTCATTTCTAGGAGATGTAATTTTACAGCACACAAACTTTTGGAATAGAAATACACTTAATCTGGTTTTTTGAAGATGTATTTATGTATCTCATGTAATTCATAGCTTTGCCAGCTTCACTATTCCACACACACACAAATTCCACACAAAAAAATCCATGGTCCTTTGGCCATTCACAAACAAAAATTACCATTATCATATGTCAACTATACAACTACCAAGTATTTATAAAGAAATTTACAGAGTATCATATAAATACATGTGTAGATGCACGAGCAAATAAATGACCTCTATGTAGTTATATATTTACATAAATATATATATATTACTTCACCTTGTCATGTTTGAATTCATTTTCATTCTTTGGTAGCCATCTGTAGATTTACTTCCACATATTCAATACAACCTGAATATTGGGGAGGGAGCACACAGTCAAATCCTAGGCAGACAGCTCAGGAAATTCTTAAAACTTGAATACAAAGATAAACAGCTGAGTCAGTCACATACACCTTTGATCCCAGCACAGGGAAAGCCAGCGATCAACACCCTTGATCCCATAACTCCAGAGACAGAGCTTCTATTTCTGTGAGTTCATGGCTACATGCTTTTAATCCTAATCTGCATGGAATAGGGTATATAAGGGCTTGTAGAATCCAGCCAGACACAGAAACCGATACTGGAAAAAGCTACTGGGAGAAGCAATTGGCAGAAACAACCAGGAGTGAGGCTGAGGAAGTTGCAAGACAGCTGGGTGAGAATTGACTGTGGTACTTCCTCTCTCTGATATTTCAGCCTTTCCCTGATATTTGGCTCCGAGTCTCATTCATAATACTACAACTCCTTTTACAGAATCTTTGCCTGCAGTAATATCAACCTGTTAGTAATGGTTTTATTTACCTGATATTGTGTTAAATACTGTGGAAAAATATTCAGCAACTAAATCTCTATATATGTGCAGCTGCAGAAAACTAATTACTGAAGAGAAATTCTACAAAAAGGAAGATACTAAAATTTATCTCCCACAAGGGATATGAAGAGCTTCCCTCATTGGGTAACAGTAGTTTGAGAGGTACACAAAGAATGCTTTCCTACAGAACAGTTTATAATTCTTTAGTCTGTGGGTCATATCTTTCAGTGTATTATCAATCTGACTTATTTGAATTCTTTAGCAGCACATAGAAAAATGAGGAAAGTTTGTAATACTGCAGCATCCTGATAACACATTCAGCAGAAGAACTTGATGGGAAAGTAAAGTTCTTTGAAGAGGGAAAAGTTGAGTTTGTCTGTTAAAACACCTGAGATATCCTTTTATCTAGTTTCTCAGGAAATAACATCGAATGGAGAATGTCCTTTGTGTGGCTCATTTTCTCAAGATCTCACTGGAATTCTCAACATCTCATGAAAATCACATTAGTATGCACCATAGAAGAGTCACCAGAACTGTCAGTGTTTTCAAATGAAAAAAATGTAGGGAAATTTTATGAAAAGAGTTTAAAAATTTTAGAACTTCAGAAGTTTTTTGACAACCTGTTATTTGAGATATCTTTAGGTAGAGAGCTGAATATCTCATGTTTTCTGAATTAGTTAAAAAACAAGTTCAACTTTATCACTAATAGTAAGTAAAGATAGAAGACATGAAAGACATTTTTAGAAGGGTTGAATGCAGACAATGGATCATAAATGAGGAACTACCTTTGGGATATAATATATATGTACATATATATATATGTATCAACATGTTGTGCCCTCCTGCACTTATTTATCTTAAGCATTTTAGTATTTTGCAAGATTATACATAAGCAATTCAGAGGGGAGGGAAAAAAAGCCAGGAAAACTTGACTAACTATTTAGAAGAGCCTACTCTAGGGACTTTGTATGTAGGCTAGTGATGTGGCAAAAACCAAAGGAGGTTCAAATTAATCTGTGTGTGCCAATTGCAATGTAGAAATTAATAAGTTACCTAAAAAATGATGTTACTTAATAGTTTTAAAGTTAAAATGCATTTAAAGTTTTAAAATGCATGTGAAGTTGAAGTTAATTATAAAGTCAATATTTCTGCATATTGAATTCAGAGTATGAATACTAGATCTACACTATATATGCAAAAATAGGGTAAATTACCATAAAATTTTTCATGGAGTGAGAATTCTGATAAATGTATCTTTTATTTGGTTTGTACATGTGCAAAATTATCTACATTGTAAATTCATGACATTTATAACTATCAATTTTTTTCTTTTCTGTTTTTCCTTTTTTATTTTTTATTATGAATAAAATCATATTTTTATTATAATAAAGTCATAGTTTTTAATCCATTTATATCCTTGTTCAAGCTCCCTTCCCCTTCAACCTCTCCCAGTCACTCTCTCATCTCCACATCATTTTATCTCCTCCCCAGCAAGGGCAGGAGGTCCCAAGTTCCCAATGTGGCTTAGATCAGCATCCACTCCTGGCATTATAATTATCAATTAAATGATAGTCTTAAAAATACAAAAGAAGAAGAAAATCATGGTGTCAAACAATAATAACATACATAATGAATTTCATTGGTACATGAGTTTATGAACCAGCATACTTCACTCATAATTTGATGCTAAAGTTTTTCTGCCTCTGTTTCCTTATTCCATGGATTTTCTTCTACTTGCTTATCCTTTAACCGTAGGACCTATTAAATTGAGAATCCTATGAAAATCTCTGATCGAATGTCTTAAGAGTAGATGAGATTTGGATAGTGGATGCCAATGATAGAACCAAACACACAGTGACATCCTTGAAACAGTAGAGCAAGCACCACCATTACAGGAAACAGATCAAGAGCAAATGGGCATACTTAGCTCTAGCCCCAGCCTTGCCTCAGCTATCTGTATCCATCTAAGGGTCTCCTATATACAGAAAAATGTCCAGGTCTTTTGTTCTTCTGGTTGTTTTCTTGAAGGAAAGGAGATATTTAACTACTATATTCTTGAGCATTCATGTGTGTACTTCCATGTTATGATGCCACTAATCTCAAATCTACTGTATGCAACTGAGTGAAATGGCATGGTCCAGCCATCTTTCAGTGGCTTCTGTGACTTTTCTCTCTGCATCTTAACATTTGCTGCACCCAAATAAACAGATTGCTTTCACCCTCTTAAAAGAAATAACAGTGTCAACTTCACATTCATTTCATGATGGAAAATCTTTGCCATCATAGTTTTCACATGAAAGATATATTTGCTACTTTTCAAATGTCAAGTATAATAGAAAGGGGATAAAAATGATACATTTCTTTGTAGCTACCAACCCTTTAAGGTTATGACAGGATGTGACATACCTATTTATCATGATAAAGTAAGGACTTTGCTGGTGTCTTGAATTTTTTTTTAACATTTTCAAATTCTGTGTAACATCTGACTTTATTCAAAAAATACAAACTTTTGTAGCATGGATTCGGTTAGGTCTTAAATACAATCAATTAGTCTGTTACTAGTGATCTAATAAATATTAAATATGTTGCTGTAACTATCATTAGATATTTATAAAACAAATTTTTATTATAAAGCTATATTAATCTATATTGATCTGATTTTATGTTTTAAAGTAAAAATAAAATTAAGCTTTCAAAATAATGCAATCATAATCTATATGGAGTGTAAAATAACATCCGCATACCTTTGAAAAATTTAGTTATTAAAATTATATTTATCTATACAACTCTAATTTATATAAAATCTGATGACAATTTTTTAAATGGATAAAAGCAGATCAAGTGAGTACCTAATAGCTTAGCAGTAATATCAGAAGGAAGCTTATATAAAGGAGCCTTTGGTACAGTTCATGCCATATTGTATACACTTTTTTTATTTTTTTAATCTTAAGATTTCATTCATACATCAAAGACATAAATAATTATTAGCCATTTTTAAAATCATTTCCAACTTTCCTAGGCAGTTCTGCAGTTAAAAATGATTATAAATGTTGCCCTCATGATAGGATAAAGTCATTTCTGATTGACAAAAAATATGTATGTTTTGATATCTCTGCCTTTGCCACCTAAAACTTTTAAACATGCGTTGTAAATTGTTTGAAATATAAATGAATTAATAAAGTATGTATTCTTTTGTGGATGTAACTTTTAATCAATATATCAAACATATCTTTCCTGCAAAATTTAATTTAAAATATGTTTCTGTCTATTGCTCCTATAAATCTACATTGTGTTACCACCTCTTCTCTTTGTCTTGTCCAGTTTCTCATTTGTTCTTACAAGCCTAGCCAGTGGAGGTACATGGAAAATCTTGCAATGTATAAATCAGTATGTTCTTATAAAGCTATACAGAACTGTGAATAACCTCTGGGCCTACCTCCACCATCAGCAGCACCCTGTGAGATTCACTTACTCAGCAGTGAGAAGATCCTCTCTCTTGTGTTCTCACATTGGGATGTGCACCTAAAAATATTTTTATCCAGAAGTGCCATTTTGATCCGTTCGGAGTTATTTGAAAGAAAATTGTTGTTTAGCTTACTAGTCTGAGAACTATATAGATTCATTTATGTGTTTAATTCTATGTAAAATATACAACTTTTGTACATAAATGAGGCTGAACATGAATGATACTGTAGTTCACTTTGAACTACAAACACTGACAATGCTGTAGACAGTCTTTGGTATACTTAGAGCCTGGTAACCATCAGCCATACCAATAACATCTCTCAATTGAACCACCTCTGGATCAAGAAGCAAGTAAAGAAAGAAATTAAAGTTCTCTTAGAATTCAATAAAAATGAATCTGTAACATACCCAGACACATGGTACATAATGAAAGCTGTGTTAATAGGAAAGTTCATAGCATTAGATACCTACATTAAAAAATTTGGAGAAATCTCAAGCAAGAGACTTAACAGCACAGCTGAATGCTCTAGAACAAAAGGAAGCAAACTCACCCAAAAGGAGTAGACTGCAGGAAATAATTAAACTCATGACCAAAATGAATAAAATTGAGATGAAGAGAGCAATACAATGAATATATAAAACAAATAGTTGTTCTTTGAGAAAGTCAACAATATAAAACAACCCTTATCTAAAGCAACAAAAAGGCTGGATATAGTATCTAAATTAACAAAATCAGAAATGTAAAAGGGAGCATGACAAGATATCTAAGAAATCAGGAGAATCATACTGGTTATTGAGTCATACTTCAATAACCAGTACTCCACAAAAATAAAAAACCTAAAAGACAGATACCACTTATCAAAATTAAATCAAGACCTATAGAATTATGTTTCCTAAAGAAATAGAAACAATCATTAAAAGTCTTCTACCCACCCCACAAAAAAGCCTAGAGCCAAAGTGTCTCAGCACAGAATTCTACCAGAATTTCAAAGAATTAATTCCAATATTCCTCAAACGGTTCCACACAATAGAAAGAGAAAAAATGTTGCCAAACTCTATTTATGAGGCTACAGTTACCCCAACACCCATACCCTAACTCTAACCCTAACCCATACCACACAAAGATACAACAAAGAAAGTGAATTACAGACCAATTTTTCTCATGAATATTGATGCAAAAAGAAACATTAATAAAGTGCTGTCAAACTGAATTCAAGAACATATAAAAAAATTCACAATGATAAAGTAAGCTTGACCCAGATATGCAAGTTCAATGTATGAAAGAACTGTCTATGTCATGCTCTTGGATAGGTAGGATCAGCATATTAAGAATGCAATCTTACCAAAAGCAATCTACATATTCAATGTAATCTTCATCAAATCCCAACACAATTTTTTATAGACCTTAAAAGAGCAATACTCAATTTCATATGGAAAAAACAAAAACACCAGATTGCCAAAATAATCTTGTTCAATAATAGAACTATGGGAGGCATCACCATCCCTAACTTCAAGCTATATGATAGAGCTACAGTAATAAAAACAACTTAGTACCTGCATAAAAACAGATTTGTGGATCATTGAAATTGAATCAAAGCCACCAATATTTATTCACAGACTTATGAACACCTGATTGTTGAGAAAAATATATACAATGAAAAAAAAGATAGTTTCTTCAACAAATAGTGCTGGAACAACTGGATGGTGGTATGTAGAAGAATGCATATAGATCCATATCTATTCTTCTGCATAAAAATTGAAGTCCAGGTCGATCAAAGGACTCAACAAAAACCAAGTTAAACTAAACTTATAGAAAATAAAGTGGGAATCAGCCTTGAATGCATTAGCACAGATGATCACTTCCTAAATATAACACCAGCAGCACAGACACTGAGAACAACAACTAATAAATGGACCTCCTGAAACTTAGAGGCTTGTGTAAGGCAAAGGACACAGAGTAAGACAAAATGACAGCCTACAGAATGGGAAAAGATTTTCATCAACCCTGCATTTGAGAGAGGAATGATTTCTAAAATATATAGAGAACTCAAGAAACTAGAGGTCAATAAACCAATTCAACTAATTAAAAATGAGGTACAGAGTTAAATAGGAAATTATCAACAGAAGAATTTCAAATGGATGAAAGTCACCTAAAGAACTGCTCAACATTCTTAGCCATCAGAGAAATGCAAATCAAAACAACTCTGAGATACCATCTTACACCTGTCAGAATGGCTAAGATCAATACCCTGATGACAGCCTATGCTGGAGAGGATGAGGACCAAGATGAACACTCCTCCATTGACAGTGGGAATGTAAACTTCTAAAACCCTTTTGGAAATCAGTTTGGAAATCTCAGAAAACTGGAAATCAATGATTCAGCAATACCACTATTGGGCATATACCCAAAGGATGCACATTCTTATCCCAAGGGCATTTGCTAAACTATGATCATAGTAGCATTTTTGGTAATAGCTGATATCTGGGAAAAACCTAAATACCCACAACTGAAGAATGGATTTTAACAAATGTGGTACATTTACACAATGGAATACTACTCAAAATACTTAAAAAAAATGACATCTTGAAGTTTGCAGGCAAATGGATGTATCTGGAGATTATTATCCTGACTGAGGTAACTCAGGTCCAGGTCCATAGTGTGTACTCACTCATAAGTAGATTTTAGAAGAAAAGCAAAGGATAACCAGGCTACAAACCAGAACTCCCAAGCATCTAGATAACAGGAGGAACCTAAAAGAGACATCCATGGATTCCCTTGGAAAGGGGAAATAGAGAAAATCTCCTGAGTAAGTTTGGATCATATACGAGGGAGCTGGGAAATATGAGAAGAGAACATAAGGGAATGGGATGAATGAGTTGGGGGAGCAACAGAAAGGGAGAAAAAAAAGTGAATATCTTAATACAGGGAACTGTTGTGTGGTTAGAGAGAAATCTGGTGCTAGGAAAATACTCAAGAACCCTCAAGATGACTCCATCTATGACTCCAAGAAATAGTGGAGAGAGTGCCTAAACTGGCCTTTCCCTATAATCAAATGAATAACTACCCTAACTACCATTCCAGCAACTGATGGAAGCAGATGCAGAGATCCATACTTAAGTACCAGATCGAGCTTCAGTCCAGCTGAAGAGAGGAAAGAGAGATTATATGAGCAAAGGGATCAGGATCATGAAGAAGAGACCCACAGAGATGGTTGGCCCGAGCTATTGAGAACTCACTGACTCTGAAATGATAGCTGAGGAGCCTTCATGGAAAGGAGTTAAACCTTCTGAATGCGGACGATGGTTCCAATGGCATGGGCAGTGGGTGAAGCCAGATAGAATTGACTTACCTGGGGAGCCCTTGCCATTCCTGAGGAACAAATGGGGGATTGAGTGAAGGGAAGCTGGGGGAGGAATTGAAGGAGAAAGGGGAGGGAGGGGAAGAAAGAAAATGAGGGGAAGCCATGGTGAGTATGAAAAAAATAAAACAAAATATTGATTTAATATTTAGCTAATAAATCAATGGACTTGCTTACAGAAAAAAGCACACACACATTCTCTCTCTCTCTCTCTCTCTCTCTCTCTCTCTCTCTCTCTCTCTCACACACACACACACACACACACACACACACACACACACATCTAACAACAATAAATAAAAAAGAGGCCACAAATTTGAAAAAGATAAGCAGAGGTATATGGGAGCATTTGGAGGAAGGAAAGGGAAGGGTACATGATACAATTATAATGTCAAAAAGAAAAACAATAAAATAAATAAGTGAATAAATAAGCAGGACTAAAGCAAAGAATTAATTAGTTATTGTTGGGAGTGAAAATAGCCTCCACTTATCATATCTTCAGTGGTTAAAGCATTCATGTACCTCTAGCAGATGACACAGATGCAGAGAATGGAATGACATTCTATATGATGTTACACTAGCCCATCAGGTACATGGGTGCTACAACAAAAATGTGTCTAATCCATAAATGACTTCAACAGGCAAAAGACCTTGTGTAGTAGTTCCTTGAAAATCACTTTTTGGATCTATGGTATCTTTGGAATGCTAGTTGCTTTGTTCTGCTAAACTCACTAGAATTATTTAGTAATTAAAAAAAGAAAACAATTCTAAATATCAGAACTGGATATTACTGTTTAAGAGAAAGGGTTTAGAAAAACTATGGTGGACCAGTATGGGCAATAGTAGAAAAGGAAAGATCAGACACTCAAGAGGCAGATACAGAGTGTTAACATTGTGAATATAACCAGGCAAACTGGAATGCAGCAGGCGTAGTAGTCAGCAGTAGTTGCATTACAGACTTTTCCTTGGGAGATAAAATACACACTTCTGTTAACCACATGATGAGTACACAGGAGGACAAACTAAAGTAATGATTGCACTAATGTCCATCTTGGAGAATCATCTAATTTTATTGACATAGCAAACAAAAGTATGGATGAAAGATTATTCATAAGGAACAGGCATGACTCAGAAGGAGCTCCATCACTAGACAGCCTGATCCAGCATGGATGATGGCTCATGCAATCTTGAGGCTCTCTCTGCCAAGTTTTGTGCAGATCAATTGCCCAAAAACCTCCTATATATTGTTGGGCTGGTCCATCTCCTCCCCCAACAGTTATTTACTGTTTTTTATACTGCAGTGGAAGATCCTTAGAAATTTTTCAAATTTTTGTTGTGCCATACTTGTGACCTTTTGCTTATCTCTTGAGTTCATGTAGGAGGAAAATAACTCTGAGCAGATGTTTTGGATCTGTGGAAAATTTAAAGCATCTAGAAGAAAAAGATGTTCTCTATTTCAATGGTTCTATTTTTAGATAAATTAAGTCCAAGTTCTGAAATATTCAGAAATTCTTCTTCACATTTTTTTTCTCTCTCCAGTGTTTTATTGGCATATTTAGGTGTACCTTCTTGCTTTTTTTCTTTACATGCACTCAAGGAAAAGTTTCTCCTGCCATGTCTTGTAGTCCTCCATGAAAAAAGATGATGCAACAGGAAGTCCTATTCATGACTGATCTGGGTAAAAATGGTTCAGCCTCTTGTACAAAAAGCTTATAGCATCTTGTAAAAGAAATAAAAAACTTTGTTCCAATGTATTTTGTCTTTTTTATGTGAAAATATACATCTCAAAAAAGGAAGAAAATAAACATGAATATTTATAGGAGCTTTATTTATAATTGCCAAGAACTAGAAGCAAGTGACTCAGATCTCCCTTGCATATTAATGCATAAATAACTGTGACTCTTCACTGTCCTCAGTCCTATGCACTGAGATAGTACTTAGCTGTAAAAAAAAAGTAAAGAATTATGAAGATACACAAAGATATGGAGGAATAGTAGTATAGACAGAGTGTAGTGGATTATGTGTTACATTTTAAATAATTGCTCTGCAATTAAATAGGTTTAATAAAAGTTGATTGGCCAAAAGGCAGACAGGAAGTGTGAGCAGGGTTACCAAGCTAAGAAAACTCTGAGTGCAGCAAGAACAGACACAGATGTCAGAAAGCTACCAGAGAGAGCTGCCACAGATGCGATGAGTTGACAGAAGCAGATGCAGAGGAAAGAAGCTGAAATGCTGCTCTGAGAAAAGCTAGCAAGCTGCTTGGCTGAACAAGATGGGTTGAGTTTAGATGAAGAAGTTAGTTCTATGCCTGTGCCCTAGGTCAATCAGCACAAAATTACTATAAGCCTGTGTGTGATTATTTGAGGCTATGTGGGGCTGAGAGTGGGGCCAAACCTTTGGTCCAGGCCCAGAAAGTCCAGGCCATAACCTTATATAACAACACATTAAAAAGAGAAGGGAATCATTGTGAAAAAATAATTCCGTTACTGTATCATTTATATTATACTCTGGAACAAGTATTAAAAAAGAGGATGAAAAGATATGTTGCTGTGTTTTTATGAGCCTGAGGAGAGACTGTGTTAACTAGATGAAACTCATATGACTCTTACAGTAGAGAAAATATATATAATTATATTATATAATTATTATAATGTGCATATTTATATATTATTATGTATAATATTATATATATAATTTATCTTCAATATATATTTATATGGGGTTTGTGCATGTTGACACTCTTCCATATATATACATGTGGGGTGGGTGTATGTAACACTGAACACCTATGTTTAAGTTGATCCATAAATTTTAAACAAAACCAGTAACCTATGTATGAATGTACTCAGAATAGAATGTAGGTTTGCTTATATCATAAGCACATGGAACAGTTTCAATAAATAAGGTATGTGTGTATGCTTATCTGGGCAATTTGGATATCAATAAAGTTTAGAATATTTAAGAAAGAAGAACCAGTTAGATAATTATTGAATAGCAAACATAACTGTATGTATAATTATATAGGCTAGCCATTTTTCAGGTGCACTGGAATTGAACATCTAATTACAATATTGGTCTAAGTTCCCACTGACAGCTCAAAGTTATGGATCAGTGTAGGTAGTTCCAAGGATCCAGGCATAAATGAGTTAGAATAAAACATCAGTAAAACTTCAGCTTAATATAAATACAAATGGTTGCCAATATATATAGATGCACACATCAGTCCAGATCTGCAATTGCTCTCTCAGAATTGAGAGTATATAATGAATTCTGATAAGCAAAAAGCATTCTGAGCACAAAGATCTTAAATTTTAATACTGGAACTTGTTGGATGAACGGACAATTCTAAAAGAAAGAGAATGAAACAAACAAGCAAACAAGAAATCACAAAAGCAATGAAATGCTAAAGTAATATGAGAACATGAAAAATAAAGCAATTGCTTGTAATACAAAATAAAGAGTGCCTACTGATGAGACAACTAATTGATTAATGAATCAATATGGCAGACTAGATAAGTGTTCTGCTGACTTCCATATGATTACCCTAGTTTTTCTGCCCTCAAGCAGGAACGCAGCTTGTCACTGTAGAATCTTCACCACTGGATTTAACTATTAATCATTCATCTTGCAAAACTTTCCATCATTGTGAAAAAAAAAAGCTTGACATAAACAATTCACAAGAGAGAATCATCTACTTTGGCTTGTTATTTGGATCTGTGTTTTCTTGATGGTACTGGCTGTGGAACTATGGAAACCAAGTGCATCACAGTAGGAGAGGTGTTTTGACAGTTGTTCCTATGATGTTGAACATTGAAAGGGGCTGTGTCTAAGCATCCCCTTAAAAAACACTGCCCCAGTAACTTGTCTTCCTTACATTATGTTTTACCCTTTATAACTTCCTCTACATCTTGAGAGTACAGGCAAGTGAGCAAGTCTCTTGTATATGGGCCCTTGGGGGACATTTAAGATTCAAACCATTATTTTCAAAGAGTGAAGATAAAACAGGAAGAGAAGCAAAGAATTCTAAAGTACACAAATTGGTAAACCTCTGACAGCTGGTCATGCATAAAACCAGTCACCAAACTCTGATTTACAGTCTAATGCGTTGTTATTGTGTCATACAAATGACATTGGCCTTGTTTACTCTCCCCAAATCTATCACTACAGTCTTATCATAAGACATGAGAACAAATTCTAATGGAAAAGTACCCTACATGTCACATGACCAGTGCTAGCCAAAACAGTCAATTGAAGATCACTAAAAACCAGGAATATCTGTGAATCTGTCACAGCCAAAGGAACCTGAGGGGATATACCAACTAAGGCTAATGGGGGTTCTAAAACAGAAAATGGAATGTTGAGAAACTAAAATGTGAGTAAGATGAAGATCTTAGTAACAGTGAGTCAGTGGCACTCCCTATTGTGGCAGATGCCTCCTAACTGGTGTGAGGTATTCACCATAGAAAATGGGTGTGGAACAGGTAGACAGGCTGTACTGCTCTTGTAAATCTTTAAGTCCTCTAAATGAAAGGCTTCTCTAAGTATACAAAATTTACCTATTTTTTTGTCTTGAATATAGCTTTTTATTACTTTAGTTTTTTTTTCTTATAGACAAATGCTAATTTTCTACCAATAAAACTATATAAAAGTAAGTTCCTAAGCCCAGTGAAATAAAGCCAGGAGTGAATCAACTTTTGCAGGCATCTTCACAGCAGTCCTGCCTCAGACAGATTCTGAAAGGCTCTCCACCTCTGCATACAATTATTACTTCAATCAGTCATCTTACCAATTTGCTTCATGCATGGCTTGACTTCCCAGAGAGCAGAATGCCCTGCTTTGTGGAGGCTTCTCTATTTGTTGCTATGTGTTGGGTGCCCAGCCTCACAGTAGGCATTTAGTCACCAGAGGAAGCCTGCTCCATTATGCAAATGTTCCCTTAGCTGTTCTGAGTTTCTCTTTTACTTCACCTATTTTAATTTGCAAGTTTCTTTTTCTGTCTTTAGATATGAGGCAGCTGTAGGAATGCCCTGCTGTGTACTTGAATATATGTTGAAGGGCTAAGTAGTTGCAGGAGGCTGGGAGATTTCCCTCAGGTCAGCTGTCCTTTGCCCTAGAGAATGTGACTAAAGCTGGAAAAAAGTGTACCTCTTACAAGTAGTGCAGAAAGGGCAAAACACCACCCTTACATATCTCAAAACAGCATTCCTTTTACTCACAATGAAAAACCATGTTTAAAATGTACACTTAATCTTTTCATAGCACTAGCCCTTGAAATTGTCATAGATTTACTTGACCTAAAAGGCTTTCCTGTATGAGTGACAGGTGGCCTTGACAGCCATTCTTTGCAACCTGGTTTCCTTGCTCTTTGGCATATGCATGCAGTTATGTGCTTTTCTTTCTCAAGCTGACAGCTCTTAGAAAGTTGTCCCTTATGGGTTTCTGTAAGTTCCACTCAAGTATAACGGTGAAGCTGAACATTCATACTGAAGATTTTTGAATACTAGAATTGTATACATAGGGAAAACTTTCACCTTGTTCCATCACTTTTAAACACTGCATCTACAAAGGCATGCCATGAATTTAGTTGGTTATGTTTATATTTGCTTGGAGCAGACTAGCATAAATGACTTAAATTTTAGGAACATGTTTTATTTTAACTGTTCATTACAGAAGTGCTCATAAAACATTTCAATAGAAAAATTCCAGCATCTTGCATACTATGAAATGGAGACGAAGAATAGGACAAAATGAATGGGGGATATTTGAGTTTTCATTTCAAGATGTGCTCATAAAATGGTTAGAAATGATGTAATGCACTTAGCTACAGAGACTCAGAGCAGTTTTCTTGCTTACACTAAAAGAATTGCTTAGAAAATGGAACTAAAAACACTGCTTTGTGAAGGGTGAATCTTATTAACGAATATTTCAAGCAGCTTCATTAATACTGCAAACTGGCTCACTTTTACACAGGCTTGCTGATGTAGAGTCAGAAACAGCAATGATTATATCTAGAGTAATAAAATATTAAAGTTCTGGATTTATTTCATAACAAATGATCACTTATTATGATCCAGATTAAAGTTAGTGCCTATAGTCAGTATATTTTTTTTACTTAAATTATTTTAAATTCTTATTTAATGTCCTGATTTTCCTGGTGACAGATACATTATCTTGTTCTATTGGTCATTATTTTAGTCATTTTACTAGCCTCACATATTATATTTATAGTGGGTCTTACTGCCTATGTATTCTCATACAATTTCAGCTAATAATGATATTAGTAAATGTTAGTATGTCATTTTAGATGTATGATCTCTAAGAATTGACATAAACACTGATTATTTTACATACTTCCTCCTTGTTAAAAAAAAGTGTCATTATGATCTACTTTTGAAGAATGGTTGTGTATTATTTTCTGAACTGAAAATTTAATATTTAATTGCAACAAATATATTCTAAGCTTTAAAAAAAAGAGAGTTGGTTACAGTTTGGTGAGTTACAGAGATACATTTCCATATAAGCCATAAACGATTATGTTCTTGACCTAAATTCTAGTTGGTAGCAGTAGGTTATTTTTAATATACAATTGATTATAACTATCTATTTTTGTATTTAATATAGTTTTTATACAACCATAAATCCTAATTGGAACTGATTCATCAAAGTCTTGAAAAAAAATTGTCATATTCTTAATAAAAAATTAAAAGCCAGTATCAAAATTCAAAATTTTATTTTTTGCCTCAAATTGCATAATCATTCATTTCTCATTAATAGTTATCAAATGTAACACTGGAAAATAGAACATGAATCTGTTTACTTATATACTCGAATAAACCCTGTGGGATTCTGCACATGTATACATCAGCCAGGTAGTACATTTACTCTTCTTTTTTTTTTTTTCCAGTGGACATCTTTATTAAGAGATCATCAACTTCTCCAAACCTACAGCTGTAATTGCATCTTGTTTCCATGCCGAGTCATGAACAGTGACAAAGCTAACCAGAGGCTACTCAAAGAGAACTAAGCTTTTACAGCTCACTTTCGTTTACAGGCAGAATATAAATAGATGCACTCTAGAATGCACAATGGTTTTAGTCACTAAGGAATTTAAATGGGATCTTGAAGAATGTAGACAAATCCCGATGCAGTAAAGACGAGCTGAGATGCTGCGCAACTGTTTAAGGGTTCCTGGTGCTGCATCTGGGCCACTAGCTGAATCTTGCGCTAACACCAAATGGAATTGCAGAAAACACACTAAGTTGACTTAAGGGCTGTGCACAGGAACCAAAAGGCAGGAAAATACTAAACATTGCTGAGAGCATCCACCCCAGGAAGGACTTTACCTTCCAGGAGCTCTAGACTGGCACGGCCAAAGCTGAGAAAAATGGTGTGAAGATTACCTTGCCTGTTGACTTTGTCACTGCTGACAAATTTGATGAAAATGCTAAGACTGGCCAAGCTACTATGGCCTCTGGTATACCTGCTGGCTGGATGGGTTTGGACTGTGGTACTGAGAGCAGCAAGAAATATGCTGAGGCTGTGGGTCGAGCTAAGCAGATTGTTTGGAATGGACCTGTTGGGGTATTCGAATGGGAAGCTTTTGCCAGGGGAACCAAGTCCCTCATGGATGAGGTGGTAAAAGCCACTTCTAGGGGCTGTATCACTATCATAGGTGGTGGAGACACTGCCACTTGCTGTGCCAAATGGAATACAGAGGATAAAGTCAGCCATGTGAGCACTGGGGGTGGTGACATTTACTCTTCTATGTTTGATGCTACTGAAGTAGTCCAGGCCAACTGAAATGCATTTGATACCACTTAAAACAGCAAAAGTTCTAAGATGCCAGTTCATCTTGGAGTCCATTCCCTACACAGAAACACCTAAGCTACCCCTAATACTGAGATGAGGGAATCAGACCTTCCTCAAATAGATACACTAGACTAAACTGACCCATTTTGGGACTCCTTGGGGAATGGATGGGGGATGGGGTAAGGAGAGGCTGAGGGAGCACTCAGAGGGACTGGGAGGAGGGAATGGAAGGGAAGTAATGTTATACATGGAAAAAAAAACTTGTAAAATAAATTAAAAAATGAGAACAAGTAGAAAGGGCACACCCAGCACCCTGCAACAACATGCTTGATGGCAAGGGATGAAGTTGATATGTTGCAAATGATGCCAGGGTTCTTTTAGAGGAGGTAGTAGGACCTCAATAAGCAGAATTATCACTACTCTTCTGACTTCATCATGCTTTAGAAAGCAATATCATATAAGTATGCTCAGGGCCATTTTCCTCAGTAAAGCAAGCACAAGTTAGAAATACACCAGTCACAGGTCCATCTTAGCAGTGTCTCAGTTTCCTAATTGTGAGTAGTCAGGTCCCCTAGGCCATGAAGGCTAGGAAGCTAGGTATCGTTCCCATGTTTTCCCATGTTGTCGTCGTCTTTTTCTTTTTCTTCTTCTTCTTCTTCTTCTTCTTCTTCTTCTTCTTCTTCTTCTTCTTCTTCTTCTTCTTCCTCTCCTTCTTCTTCTTGTTAAACACACACAACATTCTCTTTTTCAATATGCTAGTTTGTAATGAATTTTACTTCCAACTGAACACTTTGTGGCTGGGCAGAAATTGGACATGTTACTGGATGTAAGAATAGTTGAAAGCACATGTCAGAACTGACCTAACTACAATGGGATACAAGGCAGGCAGCATGCAATGAAAATGATATGTGGCTTAATCTGCTAGGACTTGGGACTCTAGCCAGGGTACAGTAAAGCTAATGCTTCAATAAAGCAGTAGGAAAAGAAACAGGGAACAGGTATGTGTGGGCTTCATGCTGTGGATTTGATTGCATTGTATAAAACAGCTGGAGCTTAAGAAAAAGTGAGAAATTCTGGCTCCAGAACAGCAGAGGGTTTTGCATATGAACTACAGCAGGAGAAAGACAGCTGGCTAGGTCAGGTCTCATTATCACAGGTGCCAAAGTCTTGGCTTGTAAAAGTCAAAATAAGCAGAAGTAGAGAAGCAATGAGGTTGAAGATGATTGGTGTTGGATCAGGGAGAAAAGGTGAATTCTTTCATCAATACTGCTCCTAGTACAGCATCTGCATAGATTCTCCTCACAGGACAGCTCTGTTTTTAGTGCTCTATTTAAATCTTCCTGAAGGGAAGTGGCTGTGCCATCCTGACCCACTGAATGCAGAGACCATTTCCTGTAGAACAAACAGAGAAGAAGATAATTCAGCTGAGGCTGGAGTGGGAATCAACAGTTCAATGTACAGCTTGCTCAGATGCTGAAATCCTCATACTCCAGATTCAGACAAACATAGCTTTACCACGTACCTAGATTTTAGCTTTATATAAACTATGTGAGTGTGAAACTATGTTTTTGGCCTTTTGTGATTAGGAATATCTTATCCATTTTTGGATCACATGGGCTTTAAGCATGCTTGTCCTGGTAGGTGATATTAGGACCACAGTGGTGTACCAGGGAGTCATTCATGAAGAATCTTACCCCATTGAGTCACCCTAGTACCTACCTCTTCTCACCATTATCTATCAATGGGATTTTTTTTTCTTCTAACCTCTGTCTGTTTGTGGTTGCTACTGAGTTCTTATATGTATTTATTTCATAGTGCGGACTGCAACTATTGTGTTCTGCTGCCCATTACATAGATATATTTTTGGCTGTGTCTTGGCTGAGAACCTCACCTCCACAACACTCAGACCTAGAGCTTATATTGGATTCTTCTTCTGTTGTAAAAGGTTTTGCCACTCATTCTTCTCCCCATCACTTTATCTCTGACTGGGAGGGGTGGTAGGGGGAAGGGAGTCTGAACAAGGTGATACATGGATAAAAAATATGACTTTATTAATAATAAAAAAAGAAAAAGCTTTAAAATGCTGACAAAAAGAAAGACAAGGAAAAAAAAAAAAACGAAGTTTTTGTCTAGGACTTTCTGGGCCTGGACTTGAGATTTAGTCTCACTCTCGGCCTCGCTTTGCCTCAAATAATCACACACGAGCTTATGTTATTTTTATGTTGATTGACCTAGGGCCTAGGCATATAACTTTTCAGAGTAGCATTTTAGTTTTATTTTTTGTATCTGATACCTTCTTTGTTGTGTCTGGGGTGGCTCTCTTTGGTGGCTTCCTGGCATCTGTCTCTGTTGAGATTTTGTTTTGTTTTGTTTTTTGTATTTAGAGTTTTTTGAGGCTGGCAGCCTTGCTCACACTTCCTGTTTGCCTTTGACCAATCAGTTTTTTTATGAAACCCAAAGGCGGGACAAATATTTACATTATTAGCATAATCTCACTATACACTTCAGCTTTCCAAATGATAAAAAAAAATTTAGTCTGTTGAGTTTACTTATCTTGGATGAAACAAAGTCACGTACACAAACACACACACACACCAAACAAACAAACAAACAAATCTGTCTCTGTCTCTGTCTCTGTCTCTCTCTCTCTCTCTGTCCCTACTTGAATTGAACAGTACATGTTCTTGGCATTAAGACCACTGGGCACTTCTACTTTCTATTAATCAGATAGGTCTGGTCCAAAATTTCATTAAACTCATTCATCTGTCTTTGTTTATTGTTTCTGATGCCTTTGGTTGCATGAGTTGTGTATTTCCAAACTGAATCAACCATAAATTAGAAATACTAAAATCATGTTGTATCTGCAGTAATATGAGCATACTTTTGTTATTATTGAAAAATATCCTAATATAAAGCTGTGTAAATAGCATTTACTGTGCATTGAGTATTAGAATTAAGTAATTTGGAATTTGGAACATGAGGAAAGATTCATGTACAATGTATGAAAACACAAGGATCCAGAGACAGCACTATGCTCTATAGCTAGTGAAGCAGGTCTGTTAAGACACTGCTGAAGATCTGCAGACACACTGAGAAGGCCTGCATAATCAGAGGAGGAGGACATAGACAGTGTAGGGAGACTGCAGAGAAACAGGAGGACTTCATAGACAATTAAGAAGGTCTCTAATAACTCTTGAGTGCAAGCCATTTGATTCACTTAAAAGGGATGGTTTAGAGATGGCCAGGAACAGCACAGACACTCAAAGGAAATGCATAGAGACATTGAAAGAGGTCTGCATATACATAAAAAAGGATTGCAGAGATAATAAAGAACACTGCATAACACTGAAGATGACTGCATGGACATGTAAATGTAATATCTATGAAACTGAATAGAAGCTGTTTAAAAAAGAAAGCAAAATACAAAGACATTGGTGAGTATAGTATAAACACTGATAGGAGGGCTGCTCAGACACTCAGGAGATCTGCATAAACTATAGAGGTAGAGAATTCTGAGGACAGCCAAGATATGAAGGAGTATTGTATAGATACATAACAAAGGATGGCATCACCTTTGAAGGTTTCTAGACATAGACAATTGCATAGACACTCATCAGGGCTGCATGGGCTTGAATCAAGACTGTATGAACACCAAGCAGGGACTATATAGACATCTACATAGATACAAGGTTGTGTAGACACAGAAAGTGGTGTGCAAAAACAGAAGGGAAGATGGCATAGATATTTTCAGTATGAGTTCATAGATAACCATGAGTACTGCATCAACACTCAGAAAGACTGCATATATCCTGAAGGGTTTGGGTTAGGGTTAGGGTTAGGGTTAGGGTTAGTCTACATAACTAACCCTATGAAGGAAGTCTACATAGATACTATATACACTTACAAAGACTGCAGCACAGACAGGAATAAGTGAATACATAGAATTCTCCCCCCTGCCACACACACACAAGGACTGCATAAACATTGAAGAGTATCTATGTAGATACCAGGAGAGTTTACTTAGACACTGAAGTGTGATTGCATTGACACCCATGAGAATTGCATCAAAATTCTGAATGACTGCATAGATGCTGACATAGACAGTAGTACTACATATATGCTGAAGGAATATTACATAAACACTGGCGAGGGCTGTGGCATAACCATGGCTGAATGAATGCATAGACATCCTGAATTTTATATAGATATAACCAAGGACTACATAGATGTTAAAAGAGCTTTGCATGCATAAGGAAAGAAGTCTCCATAGACTGAAATAGGCCTACACAATCACAGGGATTGCATAGTTACTCAAAGGAAGACTACAGAAACATTGAGGAAGACTCCATAGACTCTGATGGAGGACTGTGTACACATAGATTAAGAGAACACTGACATGTACAAAGACAGAAAAATTTCTGTACTGACAATGAAAGCAAGAGTTCATAGACACTGAAACAGATCTGCAGAGACATATAGTAAGTCTGCAATGATGACAATGCAGCAGGACTGCAGGGATAGTTATAAGGCTGGCATTGACACTAAAAACTGCACAGACCGTGAAAGGAGCACACCATAGACACTGCAAGATGACTCTAGAGACACGTGGGCAGCATCATACCTGAAGAATACTTCATACATTCTGGAGAAGGGTTTTATCAAGAAATTGAACATGGATTACTTGGTTTATCAACAAACACAGTGGCAGATTGGATCATCTTTATTGGATATTGAACATTCCTAATGCCACTGTAACTAAATATATCATAAGATTTTTTGTTGGTTTCTTTTATTATTCTCTCTCTCCCTCTCCCCCCACCATCTCTCTCTCTGTTTTGTATCATCACTGATAGGTTTTGAGTCATGGTATGGTTAAAACACGGCTTATAGAGATCCAGACTAGCAAGCAGGTCCTAGATACCACTGATTGCTGATATTGTGGTGGTGTGGGTTTTCACACCAAATCAGTGACAGTTAATTAAAGTGTCATCCAACTCTGTTGTGGCAGTTGTGGCTACAAATGGCAAGGAACCTAATTTACAAAAGATAATTTGCTATATTTACAGTTCAGGATCTTTAACCAGAAGTGTTAAAGAAAAAATATTTCAGAGAAAAGTTAAAAATAATTTCATAGGTGATAAAAATTTGCAGCTCCATCAAAGTGGAGTTCACATTTTTAGATTACTTAAGATGATAAAGTATCATAAACTGAGACAGAGAACTCAAACAATACTAGATTTGGGAATATGAAAGAAAGCTGCTTGTTTAAACTTTTGTGTTGAATATGAAATGGTTGGAGGATAGACATCTAGTTGTACATGACAAGTATGTTGAACTCCTGTGGTTTGGAGATTAGAACTCTTCTCCTCTGGGAAATATGTTAAATAATTAGCCAAAGATAAAAATACAGTGTCATTTCAGAATAAAACGACTACAGCAAATTAGTATTCAGACTTGAATCTGAGTCTCAGGCCACCTCCAGATTCTTCAAGGTTCTTGGACTTGAGATGTGCTTAGTAAACAGAAATAGTTTATAAATGGGAAGCACTCCTGAGAATGATAGTGGGCTAGTGAGTGGGCAAAGGGAATTGGCTCCAAAATCTCTGGGCCACAGGGCTCAAGACCATTGGAGGTCGTTTGCAGAGTATCTGGCTTGTGCATGTTTGTATACTCAAGGTTTCTCTCCAGCCTGCCTTATTTGTTGTTTGTAGTGCAGGTAGGAAAATGTTTTCTATCAATTGACTTTTTAAATGCTAATCTCGCTTCCTCCCCACCTCTCTCTCTGCCTTCTCATGTCTGTCTGTCTCCTTCCCTACTTTCCCACCACCTTAGTGCTGATTAGGTTGCATTATGGCATATAACCAAAATGAAAAATAAAAATGTGTCAATAACACTGGAATTGGGCTCTGTGTCTGACTCTGTGTATTATAGCAAGGTCCCAGTTCACAACTTTCTGCAAAAGGGTCACTAATAGCATTGTGTCATGTTTCCACACATGTGAATATCAAAGCTAGAGAATCAAAGGCTCAATGAATGTCGAGGAGTGTATTCTGAAGGACACCAGAGTTTTCAGAGCAGGTGGAAGCAGCACCAGTTCTTAGGGGCCTTATTGCTGCTATCTATCTTTTGAATATTGACTTGTGTTAATTAACTTCATCTTGAGCACAGCTAGGAGGCTAAGGCAGGAACACTACCCACACTTATGAAGTGAGAAAATGGAGAAGACTTATAACTAGCCCTAGAGCCAGGCATTACTGCAGTCTCTTGTCCTCTAGCTTTCCCTACCCCATGCGCATTCTGCCCTCTGAGCCTCAGCTGAATCACTCCTCTTGATACTTGTGGCTCGACTACAAGAGAAGAGCCTGTCACCAGTTAGCACTTTCACAAATACCGAACATATTGAGGAAATATGTAAGCTAGCCCACAAATAACACTTAATAACGCAGTCTGTGAAGAGAAATGACCTACAATGACCTGCATCAGTGTCTAGGGATTCATGGGAAGGATCTAGCAGATGTGTCTGCTTTCTTTCAACATTGCACGTGTGTGTGTGTGTGTGTGTGTGTGTGTGTGTGTGTGTGTGTGTTGCATTTGGGAACTTCATCTCTGAACACATAAAAGCAGGAAGCTGAATGTTTGTGCACTAATAGGTAAGCTTGCTAAGCTATGAGAAACAAGGGGGGAGGGAGGAGGGCCCAAGAGGGCTTTAGACTCTGAGTGATGCATTTGTAAAACTGTTAGGGGGACACTGGAGGAGGACAGGAGGACGTAGGCCTGTAGCCCCACAGAACATACTTAGCACACAGCATATGCACCTCAAGTTCCTGAGAGTCCACGTCAGGATAGAGGATGACAGTTTGACAGGGATTAGATGTAGAATATGCAAGTAGGAGCCAGGAAGAAAATAGTACAAGACGTGAACTTTAAAGTCACAATTGCTAAGAATATCTTTAGACATGAATTTTAGAGGAACAGGAATGAAATTTTATAGAACTGCCATATCAAAAAAATGCAAGATGATTTTCATACTATGAAAAATATATGACTATAAGCTTAAAAGATAAAAGGTAGAAGTGAAAGCTGAAGCACAAAGATATTATTATGATTTCAGAAATATTTCTGAGGAAAGAGCCATTGGGTAGGACAGACCAAAATCCACACAAGACTGTAAACCTGCTAGGGGGACACTGAGGGAAGACAGGAGGACTTGGTCTTGGAGCCCTGCAGAACATACTTAGCACATAGCACATGCTCCTTGAGTTCAGCTTTCTGTCACTGTGGCGCAGGAATGAGATGAATAGCTTAGAGATGGAAGCCATTCTTGTTACTCCTGGTTTCAGAGGTCTGCATTTCTGTTGATCTGCGTCTGTGGTAAGATGGTACAGTATGGTGGGAACATATCATACAGCAAAGCTGCTCACTTCATGGAGCAATGAGAGACATATAGGGAGAGAGGAAGAAAGAATTTTCTGAGTTTTCAACACTCCCATCAAGAGCATACTGTAAGGGGTCTTTCTCTGTCCTATCAGACAGTCTGCTCCCAAATAACCACACGGAGACTTCTTATTAGTTATGAAAGCTCAGCCTTAGTTTAGGCTTGTTCCTACCTAGCTCATATAACTTAAATTAACCCATATCTGTTAAGCTATGTACTTTCACATGGCTCTATTACCTTTACTCTCTACTTCCCATCTGGCTACCTCTGTGTTTGGCTGATGAGCACCCCCTCACTCCCACACTCTATCTAGATTCATTTTTCCTTCTCTCTCTTTGCACAGATGTCTTGCTTCTATCTCTTCCTGTCTAGCAATTGACCATTTAACTCTTTATTAAACCAATCACATTGATTCATTTTACACAGTATAAATGAATTTGCCTCAACAGCATACTGCAAACATAGTTTGGTTTACCTTCATAAAACCCTACTGTTTAAGGTTTCCACCACATGCCTATAGTGCCATGGACTCAGGCCAAACCTTTATCACATCAACCTTTAGGTAACATTTAAATATCTGAACCATAACACACTGGGATGACTATAAGACTCTTGAGGAAAGCCATTTGGAGGACAACAAAGAGAATGATAATCATAAATGGAGTATTTAAGTTGGAAAATGCTGAGAAGAATACAGCTCTGAAAGGAAACAAGAGAGGCAGGCCAGTGAGGCCTGTGCTCACTTCAAGGGAGTGGGCTCACTTGAAAATATGTGTTATAGTAGACATCCATACACTTAGACATATGAAAACACATTAAAATTTTACTAAAAAATTACTGTTGGGTGTGGTTACAATCTTAACCTATGGGAGCATGAGGCAAGAAGATTATGAGCTCAAGGCTGTATAGAATATGCTATGTCAAAAACCAAAATCAACCATCTGAAAAGCAATAACAATGTTACTGCAAAAACAACAACAAACTTGCTTGTCTGGACCAAAGCACAAAGCCTGAAATCATAAAAGACAAGACCTGGATGAGCTGAGGAAAGTATGTACTGTCTATTCCCTTCCAGGTAACATTCAGAAAGACAACTGTAGAAGACAGTCGAGTCAAAGACTCTTACTCAACTCATTGTCACAAGCATGCTTGAGGCAGGAAATGCATCCAATTTTGCTATGAGGAATCTGGTTTTATGATATGTGTGTATTTAAAATGTGTTATAATTATGTATTTAAATGATTTTAAATGCCTTAACTGTATTTTAAACAAAAGTCATATGGAAATATTTCTTTACATGTAATTTGAAAAGCATGCTTGTAAAAGGCTCCTTTATTTTGAATTTTTTAAAAATATCTGTTTACACTAAAAGTGAAAAACTGAGAATTCTAAAATAGTTAATTTTAAAGTCACTCAAGGGGCATTAAGACTGCACAACTGAAAGATGCTTGACATGCAAATCTGACAGCCTAAGATCAATCCTTAGATTCCATGTGGAATTCAAGAACAAACCCCTGAAAGTTATTCTCTGCTCATTAGTAATACAAATACAGGAACACTTACACAATACACTAAAATAAAAGTTTAAAAATCTTTCAAAGTATTTAGTCAGGGTGGAGAACATAGATCTCTCTTTCCTAATTTAATCATACCTATTATAACTAGCAAGTATAGTTCTATTTTTCCTCAATTTTCTGTAATTTCTTTCAAATACAATTATAAGTAATGATTGAGGTGTCAGTTTTCATGATTCATTTCTGATGATTAGCATTGATTTTCTACTTGACAGACGTGATTATAGCAGGAGTTTCGGCTCTGGGATTGTTGGTGGGAAACAATTATGATTATGTTGACTGATTTGGGAAGACCTACCTAAAACAGTTAGGACAACTCTGTGCCTGCGATACTAGGTTCTAGAAAATGAGAATATAAGCTGAGCATTATCATGGCTGTGTTCCTGTGCTCCTCACTCTCTACTTATATTGTGAATGAAATTTGGTCTGTAATTCTCCTTCTTTGTTGTGTCTTTGAGTGGCTTGGGTATTAGGGTGATTGTAGCCTCATAAAAGGAATTTGGCAATATTCCTTCAGTTTCTACTGTGTGAAATAGTTTGAGGAGTAACGGTAGTAATTCTTCTTTGAATGTCTGGTAGAATTCGGCACTGAAACCATCTGGACCAGGGCTTTTATTTTT
>PVIH01010855.1:0-72598 GCA_004025045.1 Sigmodon hispidus
TGTACCTTTTATCTTAGTCAATCTAACAGGTGTTAGGTGGTATCTCAAAGTTGTTTTGATTTGCATTTCTCTTATGGCTAAAGATGAAGAGCACTTTTTCAGGTGCCTTTCAGCCATTCGTAGTTCCTCTGCTGAGAATTCCCTTTTTAGATCTGAACCCCATTTTTTGATAGGGTTATTCAAGGTTTTGGGATCTAAAATCTTAGCCAATCTGAAAGGTGTCTGGTGGTATCTCAAAGTTTTTTTGATTTGCATTTCTCTGATGGCTAAAGATGATGAGCAATTATTCAGGTGTCTTTCAGCCATTCATAATTCTTCTGCTGAGAATTCCCTTTTTAGATATAAACCCCATTTTTTGATTGGGTAATTCAAGGTTTTGGACTCTAGATTCTTGAGTTCTTTATATATCTTAGAGATCAGTCCTCTATCACTTGTCGGGTTGGTGAAAATATTTTCCCATTCTGTAGGCTGTCGTTTTGTCCTATTGACAGTGTCCTTGGCTTTACAGAAGCGTCTCAGCTTCAGGAGATGCCACTTATTGATTGTTGGTCTTAGTGTCTGTGGCACTGGTGTTATATTTAGGAAGTTGTCGCCTGTGGCAATTCGTAGAAGTGTATTTTCCACTTTCTTTTCTATCAAGTTTAAGTGACTGGGTTTATGTTGAGGTCTTTGATCCACTTGGATTTGAGTTTTGTGCAGGGTGCATTTTTTAACACACTACTATCTTGTCTTAGATCTATTTGCATTTTTCTACACACTACCATCTACTTGCATTTTTCTACACACTACCATCCAGCTATGCCAACATCATTTGTTAAATATACTTTTTTTCCATTGAATATTTTGGACCTTATTGTTGAAGATCAGGTGTTCATAGATTTTTGGGTTAATGTCTGGATCCTCAGTTCTATTCCATTGATCCACAAGTCTGTTTTTATGCCAGTACCAGGCTGTTTTTATTACTGTAGCTCTATAGTATAATTTGAAGTCAGGGATAGTGATGCCTCCTGAGGTTCCTTTGTTGAGTAAAATTGTTTTGGCAATCCTGGCTTTCCTGTTATTCCAAATGAAATTGAGTATTGTTTTTTCAAGGTCCAAAAAATACTGTGTTGAGATTTTGATGAGCAGTGCATTCAATCTGTAGATTGCCTTTGGTAGAATTGCCATTTTTACTATGTTTATCCTACCTATCCAGGAACATGGGAGAGCTTTCCATTTTCTGATATCCTCTTCAATTTCTTTCTTCAGTGATTTAAAATTTTTGTCAAATAGGTCTGTTACTTCTTTGGTTATAGTTACTCCAAGGTATTTAATACTATTTGCAGCTAGTATGAAGGGTAATATTTTCCTTATTTCTTTTTCAGCTCTTCTATTTTTAGTGTATAGAAGGGCTACTGATTTCTTTTTAATCTTGTATCCTGCTACATTTCTGAAGGTGTTTATCAGCCATAGAAGTTCCTTGAAATAATTTTGTGGGTCACTTATGTATACAATCATATCATTTGCAAATAGAGATAGTCTCACTTCTTCTTTTCCAATTTGTATCCCCT
The DNA here is from genome assembly GCA_004025045.1 of Sigmodon hispidus. NCBI lineage: Eukaryota > Metazoa > Chordata > Mammalia > Rodentia > Cricetidae > Sigmodon > Sigmodon hispidus. The sequence goes on from PVIH01010855.1 coordinate 1,551, forward strand.
TAATCTCCTTTCATTCTCTTATTGCTTTAGCTAAAACTTTGAGAACTATATTGAATAGATAAGTGGAGAGAGGACATTCTTGTCTAGTTCCTGATTTTAGTGAGATTGCTTTGAGTTTTTCTCCATTAAGTTTGATGCTGGCTGTCGGCTTCTTATAAATTGCCTTTATTATATTTAGATATTCTCCCTGTATTCCTGATCTCTCCAGGGTTTTTATCATAAATGAGTGTTGGATTTTGTCAAAGGCTTTTTCAATATCTAAGGATATGATCATGTGGTTTTGTTCCTTTAGTTTGTTTATATGATGTATAATGTTTACAGTTTTTCGTATGTTAAACCTGCCCTACATTTCTGGGATGTAGCCTACTTGGTCCTGGTAGATGATATTTAAATTATAATTGTAGTAATGGTCACTCAAACTGAACTGAGTATAGTCACACAGTCATAATGTTAGCAGTGAATCAATTTGTATGATGGAGTCTCAGAACCATAAAGACTGCTCAGCAGTTAATAGTACTTGCTACTCAGCTTTACGCATCCACACTGGCACATTACAATCACCTTTAATTCCAGATCCAGGAGATAGTATGCTCCTTCTAGTGTCTGTTAATACTTGTAAACACATGCAAACACACACACACACACACTATAATCAGGTGATATACACATAGAGATAATTTTAAAAAGAAAATATTTAGTCTCACAATAAAATGAGTTTAAAATGGTATATTAATGTTTGTGTATATGCCAAAACCATTGTCAAGAAATCACTGCTATTGTAGAGTGAAAATCCATTCTCTTAAAGAATCTATAGACTCTTATTTTAATTGATAGTTGTGGTTAGCATTTTCTTTCATTATAATTTAATAAAATGATGTTTCATTCATCTAACCTATTATAAATATATCTCTTTGATCTGTAGATTTTTGGATTCTTAATTGGATTTTAAATTCTTACTTGGATCAACAAGCTTTGTGTTCTTGTCTCATACATGTAAAAGAATCAACAATCCTCTGAAGTTTAAGTGTTTTATTTTTATAAATTATTATAAAACTTTCCAAGGACAAGATGTCTGCTTTAAGCCATAGCTATACATTTTAAATAAGGTTAAACTAAACTATTTGTCCTTATTTAACAATAAAATAATATGACAAGAGTATCCTTCATGAACAGATCTCAAATTTAATAGATACTCTCAATTCAAATGAGGTACCAGAAACTTGAAGAGTGAGAGACTTCTATCATGCTTCAAAGTAATTTAAGAAATTAAAAGAAATTAGGAAAGGAATGCTTGGTCTAAATGAGACAATATCCTGGCTAATTGATAATTTATGTTTTTCCATATTACTTGAGAACTATAGCCATGATCAAGTAACAGTCATAAGATGCCATTAAAATGAATAAGGATTAATTGACAAAAAAAAGTCACTTCAATTATGTAGAACTTTTTTCTGTGGCATTTAAATGATGTAGTACACATATGTAACAGAAATTAAGACAAGTAGATTGTGAGAGGGTAATTAAACACTTAGAAAAATTCAATATGCATTTTACTCCTGAATTTTATCCTCAATTCAGGGGAAAATTCATAGTCAAATGATTGTCTGTAGTGGTGAACCCTAATACTTAAGTTGTAAAATAGTCCCAAGAGAGTAAAAGATCAGTTTATAAAAAAATAGACATCTGAGGCCCAGAAGATATATACATAAAGACAACACATGCAGTCCTTTTTAACAAAACAAATGGATCAATCAGATACTATATTAGGAAGATAGAGACTAAGGTGTTATACAACATAAGAATGTCAATCACAGGAGTCAACAGAGAAATAGGTCTCAGAGAAAATATTTTAAAGAGCAATACCAGAAAAATAATGATAAAGATTAAGAAAGTTATTCACAAGGGGAAAATGAAAGAATTCTGTTTAGAAGAAGAAGAAGAAGAAGAAGAAGAAGAAGAAGAAGAAGAAGAAGAAGAAGAAGAAGAAGAAGAAGAAGAAGAAAGTGTGAAGATACATGGGAAAAGAGAAAACTAATTGAGCTGAATAGTTTTAAGTCAACTTGAGAGAAGCTAGAGTCATCTAGGACAAGGAAGTCTCAACTGAGAAAACGCTTCATAAATAGTGATTGATAAGAGAGGGCCTTTCCTCTCTTATCAATACATGATACAATGTAGGTAGTATCATTCCTGGGCTGGTGGTCATGAGCTTTATAAGCAGTACTCCTCCATGCACTCTAAATCAGCTCCTGCCTCCTGGCCCCTGCTCTCCTTGAGTTTCTGGCCTTTTGTTAATGAACTTTTGTAAAGAACTGTGAGTGAAAAAGAACAAATCCAAAACCTTCCTTCTCCACATTGTCTTATTCATCCTCATTCATCATAGCAATAGTAATCATAAATACCCATAAATAACACACTAACGGATATGGACAACAAGATAAAATATTAGCTTTAGATGGAAAATGGTATCAATAGGAGTGGTAAAAGAAACATAACTTTGACATTAAAATATACACTATTACTCATCACTTTGTTGAAAATCTAGGGTACAGGAATGGATGGGAAGAAGTGGATTTACTAGTATTAAGCAGATCTAGGAAAAGAAAAAATTGCAGTCTATTTTTGCCTTTTCCAGAACAGTGCTTACAAAGATAGAGAGAGATAAGTAGATAATAGACAGACACATAGACAGATGATAAACAGATAGATGGTGACAAGAAATAAACGTATGTGCATTTCTCTGTGAGACCAAGCTATTAGTACTGAAAGGTGAGTCTTTTGCCCTTGAAGAAAAGTCTGTCTTCCAGAACCACAATACTTGTGGATATCCTATCCTCACATGAAAAAATATTTATCCTGTGGCTTAGCAACACTGAAATTTTCAGTTATAAAAAAGAGCCATGTAATAGTGACACATGCCTTTAATCCTAGCTAGCACTCCAGCGGCAGAGACAGACAGAACTCTGTGAGTATGAGGCAGGCCAAGCTCACGAAAGCAAGTTCCAATACGGCTTCAATGCTACAAAAAAAAAAAAAAAAACCCAGTCTCAAAAAAAAAAAAGAAAGAAAGAAAGAAAAGAAAAAATGTATAATTCACAAAGAAACAAAAGAATATGTAACTATTATAAGTTCAGTTTTGTTTTGTTTATAATATTACTTATATTTGAAGGTGATATAAAGATATTTTCCAGATAAGACCATTTTTTGAAAGGACACCTATAAAAGTATGATCAGAGATCCAGTAAGAATGCTCAGCAGGTAAAAGTGTTTGCACCTATGTCTGATGGCATCAAATTTGGTCTTTGGGGCATGTATGCTAGAAGGAGGGCAGCAACCCATGAAACTTATTCTCTGACTTCAACATCTGTACTATGGAATGCATGTGTCCACATGTCATATAGATAATTGACAAATAAATTCTATAAAATATATAGTCAAGGAAGAAAAATGGCATGTTCTGAAATAAATAATTTGCTTATGTAAATTTGATATGTGTTTTATTAAATATTGACAAAAATCAAAAGATAAATAAATACATATTGATGAAAAACAACTATTACTCAATAGTATTCCAAATGGTGACTGGTTCACAGTGGGACAAGGAGCCAAGGGTAGAGGCTAGCATGCTGTCTCCAGTGTTTACCAGTGGGGGAGCAAATGGTTTAAGATGGTTAAGATTAGGGTGAAATACACTTTACTGAACAAGTCTTGTGTTTCATCACAGATATTAGTTATACCAGGTTATAGAAAACAGTCTCTGAAGATACTGGGGAATGGCCAAAGTGTCAAAACCTGGAGGGATGTGACACTTGAGAGGAGAGGATAACACTTGGTGAGCAAGGTTTTCATCTGAGAGAACACTGGATAGGTGGAATGAACCAGAGTGATCTCAAGCAGTAATATCAGTTTCATTGACTGAAAGAAGCTGAGGAAATCGATGCTAGGTTTTGTGGAAAGGAGCTGGAATATTTTTAAAAGAAGGGAATATAGAGGCCTCCAGAACTCCCCAAAATCTTAGATTGAGAAAGCAAGAGCCAGAAGTCTGAAGGACTGTGCCCCAGGCTCAAAGAGAACCTGAAAATACAATTAATCCTACAAGCACTACACCTTATTAAAATTTCCATATTTTCCACATCCCATGGAAACCAAGCAATACCCTCACCCTCAACTAAAGCAGAACCAAAACAAACTCACCCTGAAAAGTCTCAAACAAGCTTGTAAGAAAACCAGAACCCAAGGAATTTTAAAAGCCTGTACTACAGAGAAAGCACAACAAACAAAATCTAGAACATTTTTTCATTGTGACTGTGTACAATGTTTAATTTGGTGTGATTATAAAAAATAACTACACATACAGAAAAGCAAAAGAATTTCAACAAACAGAAATATTTGAGACAAGAAGTCTCAGGAAACACCTATTTTTACAACATTCCTGGAGTAAGAAAGAGGAATTAAAATAGCCTCTACAATTACTTTAAAGAATTTATAGAGAGAGAGAGAGGAAAGTGAATCAACCACAATAACAAATATATAGAAATTCATAAAAATATTAAGATGATATTCTGAAGGTAAAATAAAGAGTAAGTGTCATCAGTTTGTATTAATATGAAACACCCACACAAGCAACCCTACACACAAATCTCCTAAAAGAAGTACTACTCAAAATGAACCTAATAAGAGAAGTTTAAGGTGTGCTAAATTCCCTGTGTCAATCATCATCACAGGGGAGTAAAAGGTGGCATAGAAATATGTACCAGAAACAGGGGATATACTTGGTGCATCCCTACAACTCTTCATTTTCTATGTGGTAACCATTTCTACAGGAATGTAGTAGCACTGAAAGGTTTCTTTTTGAAAAAGAAAAAATGACTTTGAAGAAGCAAAGATGGCTGGTACTATAATACTAAATTAAATTTGGTACTGTTTTAAGTTAAACATTGAAAACCTAAGAATTTATTGGATAAATAAAAAGCAACCATGGGCCATGAAGATTTAAAAATATTTTTTAACTGTTCAATATTTAGCTCAATGGTCTAGTTAAATGTAATTTACCCATTCTGAGCTCTATCACAGTCTTTACAAATTCTCCTCCTGAGAATTTATTTCCATTATTTAATTGGACTCCAAAATAATTCAATTAATCATTGAAGATTTTTATCATAAGTAACAATCAAACAATAAGATTACCCCATGTTGCAATCACCTTTAACTGGAACATTCAACCAAATATTGGAAATGAGGGAGCACCACAAAGCAAGAACCATCTCTTAGGAGGAACAGAAAACTCCAAGTACAATGATCACAATTTTCCCAAAACAATTTTGAAGAGCCAGATATGAAAAAGTGATGAATCAGGACCATTGACTATTTATGATGACTTGCTTCTTTGTCTACACAGATGTTCCACTGTGTAAGCCTCCAACCCTGACTTTGTTTCCCTTCCCTATAAAATTTCCATGACTCTGGCAAATTATAAAGCACATACATAGGATGTTTTAGCTATCACAAATGTATACACACTACATGTATATATAGATACATGCACACATACATGTATATGCACAGTCTTACAAAAGCATGCACCCCATAAGCACACAAGAAGAAACTGAGTCCATATCTAAAATCTTATAGAACAAAAAGGGTGATATTCAAATGGCTTCTCTATCTACTGGTCTTAAAAAATTGTAGCAGTTTTCTGCATTGTCTTCCAGGAAATAGAAACAGAGGAGTACATCCTTACTCATCTCATTAAGCCAGCATTCTACAGTTAAGCCCCTGTGATGATGATTGACACAGGGAATTAAGCATACCTTGAACTTCTTTTATTAGATTCATCTTCAGTAGTATCTTTCATTTGTGGATTTGATATTTGTTAATCCTATTGTACAGAATAAGCTATTTTACCTTTTAAAAAATTCTGCTTCTATATCTGTGAAATATAAAACATTGAAAAAAATGAATTTATCTTGAGCATTAAATGAGATCCTGCATATAAAATCGCTTGCAAAATTGTTGAAAGCCTAAATTCATTATTTATTCTACTGCAATTCACTATGCAAAGTTCAGGAATTCTTAAATGTGAGATGATTATCAATATCCTACATATCAGAATATCAAATGTCAATGTTCAGTTTCACTTTAAATTCCAGCATCGCAGAATTGTTCATTTATAATGCTGGGCATATTTCTAACCCAAAATTCAGAAGTTTTATCCCATATTTCTCACTCCAATTGTCCTCCTATGTAGCGCATGCTAACAGGAAAATTTCATGAACTGTTCTCCTAGTGCATGTCTGAAATTTCAAACAGACTCGTGCTGCCATCTGCTCCTTCTGATAAGAGACTCATCTGTCTGCTGAGAAGGTAGGGAAAAGGCTCGCTGAGAAAGAATAATGCCTCCCTGTCACCCCTGAAGCCTTGCTGGGTGGCTCGTGGACATGCACCAGATAATTAGGGGTCAAACCAACATTCTCAGGATGTATTTGGATGGATTTGAATTCATCGTGGCTGCACTCTACACAGCACTACGTACAGCGACTGGTGTAATTTGGACGATGTGCTCAGCATCTGCTGCCTTTCAGCAGCAAAGCAGAGGAGAACAGCGTGATTAAGGGAATTCGCCCAGCAGCTTTTCTGATTTTAAAGAGCTGAAATGAGACTAGTTCCTACAGAGACACAGGAATACGTAGGTGTGTTTCTGCAGATGATGGAAGAACAATTGTAACCATGCTGCTCTGTAGGAGAAATAAAACACTTAAAATGAAGCTTATCCAAAACAATCCAAATAGAAATATCTCTTCAGAAAACAAACGTCAAAAATGTCCTTTTCAATTTAAAAAATTATTAGGCCTTTTGTTATTCTCATGACCATCCACCTAAGTCACCTACACAATATGAGCAACAGCAACCCAGGATAGACTACAGAAAAGGTAATTGAAGACATTTCCTTATTCAGATAGGCACAGAAAAACCTTGGAGTTAAAAGACAAAAATTGTTAATAATGCATATCTTTTGGGATCAGAATAAAATTTAAGTTATTAGAAGAAATGGGACAGGAGAGGTTTTAACATGCATTTTACTTTTTATATAAATTATCATCCTGCACTCTCTGTTTTAAATTCTGAACATATATCACTTTATATAATTAAAGAGCATTTACCTTAGCAAAAGAAAAGTGGATTTTAACTTTTTAATTTAATCAATTGAGGATATTTTTGATCTGGGGATCAGAAAACCAAATGGGGTTCTCTTTTTGACTGACAGAATGGCAGTGAGCTAATATAAATTAGGTTCCATTTCCATCAGTGAAACTGAAACAATCTAAATATCCTTCTCCACCTTTCAAAGGGAGGCTATGCACAAAAGAGATGAGCATTAATACACTGGTTTATTAGTATTGTTAATATACTAGTAAACTGTACATAGCTGCCCAACTGTTTGGAAATTTGTACATGTTCCTATGAAATTTTCCACTTTTGAATAATTCATTAATTGCTACCAAATTTGGAATTAATTCAAAATATGAATCCAATATTTTCAACAATAGCTGTCTACTGAATAGTTTGCAATAACTGACATTTTAGCATGAAAATACACAGAAAGTTGTTGAACATTTAGTAACATTATTTTTTTAAAAATCTCATATTTGTCATTTTTTCAGTTAGTTTTTTTCAACTTATTACAAAATTCTATGACAGAACAAGAATAAGTATGTGCATGAAATCTTTAATTTTGTTCTTTTTTAATGTGAGATTTTTATACAAGAAAGAATTCATCAGTTGTTGACAAACTGCACAAGATGGCTTCCATAATTAAACAGTAGTAATCTATAAAAGGTTATGCATTGCTTCCTTATCTTTTTCCTTTTATTCCTCCTTAATTCTTTTCTCTATTTTAAGTCCTAAAGGAGCTGATAACTAAATAACAATCAACAGGCTCTGTGATAACTTGGCTTCATGGTTTAAGCTACATCCATGAAATGAGAAGGGATATGTATTGGTTACAAGCTACAGATAGCTAGAAAGCAAAGGTAAAATAGACAAAAAAAAAAAAAAAAAAAAAAAAAAAAAAAAAAAAAAAAAAAAAAAAAAAAAAAAAAAAAAAAAAAAAAAAACCCTCACAAAATGTTCAGAGTCTGTAATCATTTAATTATCTTTTAGTACCTAAATTCTATTGATCGCATGACAGCTATGCTTTGGCTACAGCAGATAGTCAACTGAACTGTATGTGTGAGTATGGATATATCTGTCTGTATATATGTGTATATATATATATATATATATATACATATAATTTCTCGAAATCAATGTGACATTGTGTTAATAGGCTTAATTCAGATTGTGTGTTGCTAGCAGGCTGTACATATATTGTGGCTGGATTTTTCTGTGCCTCAGTAAGAAAATGTCAAAATGGAATAATGGCGACAATGATGGTAAAAATGTCCCTCACAATAGGAAATTCCTCCTCCTTCTATAGGGTTTTAGAGTCTTCGAGGAGCATTCAATATTTCCTTTCCAATAGAGCATTCTTTACCCCTAGCCAATGACAATCCAGTAACAGTATAATTCATTATATACTTCAAATACCCCACCCCAAATGAGACAAAAGCATTTTGATGATATTTTGTCATAAATCTGCACATTCTTGTGAGTTGGGCTGAATTTTAGATTGCTATACTGATTTTGCTGATCAGAATTGCAGAATCAAGGCACAAAGAAGTAACATATAATGTAAGAAAACATCTATGAGATGTATATATACATATTAGTTATACTTCTTTTGATGGAATCTGATTTTTGCATGGTAGTTGGGGCATTTGCTTTTATATAATATATATATATAAGACTGACTACTCTCAAGTCCTGGGGTTTGTCAACCAACAATATCAAGATCATCTTAAAATCACATTTTTCACCAGATCTGCTAAGTCACAATGAGATAGACAAATGATGTAGCCTCTTACTGAAGTCTGAAGGAAAAAGTCTGTGAGCAAAAAGTCAAAGCAAACTCTTTGTTCATTTGTGTATCAGATACTTACATGTAATTTTCAGAATTTTATTTATTTTTAACACACTGGAAAACTGTATTTTTTTCCATGCAGTTAGTTATATATGAACTTGTGAATAGGTATGGTGTGGTAATATGTTATAAATTTAATAAAACTTGGAATATCAAGAGATCAACCCACAGTCAAACGAGGCAGAGGTAGCTCAGGGAGTTCCAGAGATAACAGAGTTCTATGGTAGCTGATCTCTGTGAGCTGAGCTTCAATGGCACACAACTTTAATCCCAGCACAGAGAAAAGCGGGAGTGATGACCTCTGCCTTTAATCCCATAACTCCAAAGACAGAGATCTTTCTATGTTTCTGTGAGTTCAAGGTTTACTATCAAATAGTGTAGTTCCCACCTTTAATTCTAACCTGGATGGGATATTGCTGGGCAAAGAGGGTATTTAAGGCAGCCTTGGGAAAAGAGCAGCAATTACAAGCAACCAGGAGTGAAGCTGAGGAAGTTGGAAGATAGCTGGGTGAGATTTGACTGTGGTAATTCCTCTCTTTGATATTTCAGCCTTTCCATGATATCTGGCTTGGAGGTTCTTTCATTACAATCAGAATTTGTGCAACAGTATAGCCCACTAATACTGGGCAGAAGTTCTTTTATATATATATCCATGGATATATATATATGTATATATATATAATTTAAAAGAGGTTTTTATGTATACCCCTGCTTGACTTCCCTTCCCTTCTCCCAATCCTTCCCAAATCTTCCCTCTAGCTCCCCCAACCCCACATTCCCATCCTTTCCCCAAGGAAGACAAGGAGTCTTAAGGTGGATTAGTTCACTCTGGTGTATCCATTTGAGGTAGGTCTGATTCCCTCATCTCAATATTAGGGCTGGGTTATGTGTTCTTCTGTAGGGAATGGGCTCCAAGATGCCCATTCATGTACAGGAACATAGTCTGATCCTACTCCACAAGATTTGACCTAGTGCCCATTCCATTCAACAGTCATCTCCCTTTGGAGGGTTTAATTTCTTTCCCTGAAGATTCCCCAGTGGCTGTTTTTGATTCAGTGAGCTCCCAAAAACTCAAGCCAGCCATCTCTCCTCCTCATAATCCCAGATGGATCCCTTTGCTCATATATACTCTCCTCTCTCTCTTTAGCTGGACTGGGAGCTCAAACTGGTGTTTAGTTATGAATCTCTGCCTCCACCTGTATTCATTACTAGATGAAAGTTCTATAATGACACTTAGGGTGGTCATTCATTTGATTATAGGGGAAGTCCTGTTTAGGCACCTCCTCTACTACTGGTTGGAGTCTTAGCCAGGGACATCATGTGGGTTCTTGGAGGTTTCCCTAACATCTGGCCTCTTTCCAACCCCACAGTGGCTCCCTCTATCAAGATATCCATCTTTTTCTCCCTTTGTGTTGCTCCTCTCACTCCACCACCTTGTTCTCTCGTGATCTGTTCCCACATCTCCTTCGTCGCTACCCAATATGATCACGGTTTACTCAGGAAATCTTTTCTATTTTCTCTTCGCAGGAGGATTCCTCGATGTCTCTCTTAAATTCCTTCTGTTCCCAAGCTGGTCAGGGGTTATGGTTTGCAGCCTGGATATTATTTATTTTTGTCTAAAATCCACTTATAAGTGAGTGCATCTCATGCCTATCTTTCTGGGCCCGTGTTACCTCACTCAGGAGTATACTCTCCAAATCCATCCATTTGCCTGCAAGTTTTAGGATGTCTTTTTTTTTAAACTGCTGAATTGTACCACAGTGTGTAAATATACCTCAATTTGTTAATCCATTTTTCAGTTGAGGGGCATCTAGGTTCTTGCTATGGGTATGGTAGTAATGGGGCTATGAACATAGTTGAGCTGGGAAGAAGTTCTAAATGTTTCTTTCAGTTCAGCCCAACTGTCACTAGGTACTTGTTTTTGTCTCAGTTTATGGACTTCTGGGAGACAGGATGCAGTGACATCAATAGTTTTTAAAATGTTCGACCCCTATGTGCCTTGTGCAGTAGTATTCTCTCCAACTCCTTTTTCCTGTAAACTTGAACTGTATATGAAACTATACAGTTTCCTCAATATAAAGTCATTGAGTTTCAGAATTTCTTTGTTACTATAACCTCCTGGACATTTCAATAGGCATTATTATGACTTAAATTTAGGGCTTCAGCTCCTTAGGATTAGGAGAATGATCAATAGACAAAATTGGCAAGGTTTAGGCCCTTTTCCTGACTGAGTAGAGGCCATCTTAATTCCTTTGATCACAATCCATGCCATATTTCTCCTTCATAACTCTTTCAATCATTTTTCTATTATTAAAATATATTATTCATACACTCTTATGTCCTAGAAGTTTTATTTACATTGCTTAATTATCATCATTTTGGATGTAACAGATAATTTAGAAAAAAAATCTATGGAGGGGATGTACTCACTCATTCGTGGTCTCTAAACAAACAAAAAAGAAAAAGGCCAAGCATGCCCAAGCTGTAATCCACAACCACTGAACAGCTTGGGATCAGAAACACCCTGGACTGACCCTTCAGACTCCACTCCAACTATAGGAACACCTGACTCACTCTTGAGGGAGGGTGAACAAAACTGGATTTGCCAGGTGTGGAGACTGATCTAAGCATTATTGGGTCAGTGGGACCATGGGACTGTCTGCTCCCTGCCCAGGGAGGGGATGGGGAGTTGTGGAGAAGAAAAAATGACCTGATGTGGCGGGAGGGGGAAGGGACCTTGAATAAGGATATACAGGGATGAAAAAGAAAAAATTTAGAGGGAAAGCTGAACACAAAGTAAATATATGTGTAGTAATCTTATTTGCATTACCATCCTTGATAAGTCATGCTTATGATTTTTATCTTCTTCATAGTTATTGTTAACTTAGCAGCATTTTAAATTCATTTTACTGTTTTTCTTGATAAATACAAAATAAATAAAGAAGGAAAAAAGAAAAAAGAAAATAAGACTAAATCCAATTCCATTCCAGATTCCAGGCAGAGATTATGGCTTCCCCTGCAGTCTTTGCTAGTGTTTGCAGGCTCTGCAGGGTGGCAGAGATTCTACCCTGTGCAAAGTTGATACACAGGGACCAAGCACCTTTCCACCAACCCCCATGAAACATATTAATCTAATCATTTTCAAGCAGCACTTCAGTTTCTGTTTTACTGTTTTCATTTTCTTCATTTTGGGAAACTTTCTGATTACCATTCCACTTGAAAACTTAAAATGTTGAATAATGGTAAAACTCAACTTACAGTTTCTTCCGATCTATGGAGTACTACATTTTCATTGAAATCTAACAATAAGTTTATAATTTTTTCTTGAACTGATTTGACCTGATTGCTTGATTATATCTTCATTTCTAGCTTTCTTGCTGGGTTATGATGAACATAGCTTGTATTGCCTTCCTGTACTACATGTATATTCAAATGACTAGCTAAGGCTTGGACCATTCCACCTAGGATACGACAAAGTAGGGCCTATTTTTAACAACATGTTCTTCAAGAGATAGACAGATTGTGTACTCAACATAGCTCCATGAAGCTGATCAGACTAATCTACCCTTGTGTTGGATACCTTTATATTTCCTAACATTGGGCCAAAGTCCCATGTGATATTTTCTAGACTTTTTTCCTTCAAGTAGATGGAAGCCTTGATACAAAATATATACCTGACATTTGTTTTTCATTATCTTAGAATAGAATATTCTACCTGAGAGGAAATGTAATTTAATTGGTCATGAATTTGAGATGTAAATCTGAGGTATCCATATTTAACTGATTAGGTCCTACTGAAGGTGACTGCAGTGGTTTCCTCCTTTAAGGGAATATTATAACAAGATCACATCATTCATGCTGAAACTATGAAGATATCTCAGGGTAAAAATAATTAAAGAGGAAAGCACCATTTTTTTCTTCTCTGAAAATCTGAATGGACATTTGTTTTGTAATGTAGAAGATTTGGTTAGCTTAGATAACAATATATGGACATGATGGGAGAAAAATAAATATTTATGAGTGTCAAAATATTAATAACCTGTAGTGACAAAATTCACTTGTCAGAGAAATTAAACTATTATGAGAATATTTACATTCTTTCAAGATTAAAAATCAAAAAAGAAAGACTAAGTATTTGAAAAACATTTGGAAGCAAAATGAAAAATAAGAAACTCTAAATGTAGTGAGAGTTCCCAATTCTATCGATACACAGCCTGGTTTCACAGGAAGCAATAGATGGAGAGACAACCACCTTGAGAAGCACTCAGTAGGTTCTACACTGGAGGATAACACAGATTTACCAGGACTATGAAGATCTAGAACATTCACTTTCATTATTGTCACAACTCACCCATCTTATTATCATGTTAGAATAATCCCAGAAAATATTATCTCATTATGTTTGAGACCTAGCAGACTCCAAGAAACAAAAGTGATTAAGGGACATATTCAATATCTAAAATGCAAAGACAGGACTCAATAAATTAATGCATTTTATCTACTACAAGAAATAGCAATTTTACTTCTGTTTCTTTTACTGTTGGTTGCTATAATCAAAGCAACTTAAGGGAGACTGTTTCAAGTTATTGCCCATCATGGCAGGAACATCAATGCCTCAGGAGCTCAAAGAGGATGGAAACATGCCACTCACCAGCCATATAAGGTCGCAAAAAATAGATGCACACTGTCACTCAGTTTCTTCCCATTTCACATAGTCCAGAATCCCCTGATCATGGTTTTCCTACAAAAATTATCATAATCAAGATAATCCTCTACAAGTATGTCCAGAGTATTATTTCTAGGGTGAATCTGGATAGATAAATGGAGTCTTTATCCTTAATCAAGGAAAGGAAACTTCTCTTGAAACAGACAGAGGGCACTACAGGAAACTACAACCAATCAAAATGCAAAGTTGTAGAGCCCAGTCCCAATGGATGCATCTACAAAGCACTCTTATGCCTAAGACTCAGTCAGCATTGCAAAAGAGAAGGCAGAAAAATTGTAAAAGCCAGAGGATCAGAGAGTGTACAATGGGACTGTGTCTCCTATAATATCAGAAGCTATACTCATAAACTCTTAACAGCATGAGTGCCCAAACATAGCTTAAAAAGAACAATACCAAAAGACTTTCCAGGGTCAATAGGGAAAAGTCTACAAGACCTCATACCTTCCTAAGGAACTATAAGCAATTGAGGAAAGATGAGAACAGAAGAGGTGGTTATTCCCCAAGGAAGAGCATACCAATTGGTTGTCCAGTGACAGTCATCCCTGGTAACATACATACAAGTAACATTTTATAGACTAAATGGGTTATATTTAGAAATATACATACACATATATTCACAAATAACAATTAGTGAAAAAAAGAAGCTAAAAGTTTCAAAGAAAGCAGGGAAGGGTATACAGAAAAGTTTGAAGAGAAAAAAAGAGAAGGGAGAAATGTTTTATTTACAATAGTCTAAAAATACAAAATAAAAATAAATAAATGAACAAATACTAGTCATCCCAAATTATGACTTTTGTTTCCAGTTAAATAAATATATTGACTGAGTACAGTGGATTAAGCTGTGCTAGTTTCATGGTAAGGTACTAGAACTAGGCAAGCACTCCAACACAGAGCTAACTCCTAGACTTTTACTTCTAGTGATTCTGAGAGAGGTATTATTAGCCTTGTTCAGTTCTTCAGAAACTTGGTATTTGTAAGGTTAATTAATTTGCTCAAGGTCAAATAGCTATTAAGCTAAGGAGCTGTGATTTAAATCAGAGTGCATGTCAAATTCAAAGTTTCAGAGTCATGTTAACACCTCATCTTTGGAGAAGCAGCCATTCAGGTTGTTAAAGATGAGATCACCATTTTTGACATTGCACATGGTTTGATTACTATTTCTCTTGGTCAGAGGGAAAAGTAAATCTAGTATTCCCTCCCTCATCCTGGCAGGCTATTTGTAAAGGTATAATCACTCTTAATCTCATTTTTAGAAATATGGCTTTTTAAAATCACTCCATGCAAAGATTCCTAAAAATGAAACATATGTCATTATCTCAGTAAAGGAAATCCCACTTGAATAAGCCCGTGAGGAGTGGCTTGTGCCTATTTCCAAGTTCCGAAAGTCCAGATCTTTTAAAATATTTAATGTCCAGTCTCTGTGAACTGTTAAAGTCAAGAACAAATAATGCTCCAATATCCCCTTTTCTCCATGCAATAGTAGAAGGACAGCTGGTTGATTAGCTGATTTTGAGGCTGGTGATCAGCTTGAAACACTAATGGCATTTCAAGTCTGTAAACTTTCAATTTTGGAGGCAAAAATGTTTAAAATCCTAGCTAGATGCTACTTCTTCAGGATGAAAAAAACTTCTTTCTATAGAGATACAAGTACTCTATTCTTATCACAAACTCACAATTTATCAGTCAGCTGACTTCAGAATATTTTCAAGAATAATATCACTTCCAATTACTACTTCTTTTTCTCTTCTTCCTGTTGAAGCTAACCTGTCTATGAGACACATTTGTTGTTTGTGTCTCTTTTACAAAATTCTACTTAGCAATCTTGCAAGTCAACAGTACTAGTTCATATTTTAATAAGTCTTAAATTGTAGAATGATACTCTGAATATTAGAATTAAATAAGCACATAGATTAGACCCATGATATTGCAGTTCATAGGAATTGCAATACTATCTGGTCCCGTTGGGTGTATACATGCTTAAATATTTTTCATTTCTTCTAACTATTCAAAAATATACCTTCCCTCTCCATCTGTTTCAGCCCCAAATGCATCACTTTTCAAAGACAATATGGTGAAAATCAACTGTCAAGTGGAGAGGACTGTGAATCATTGAAGAGGCAAGCCACTGGGCACATTTGTGAGAGATTTTCTAGATTAAGATAATTGAGGTAGAAAGACCCACTTCAAATGTGGGCATCACTATCCCATGGGCTGGAGTCCTGGACAAGAGAAAAAAAAGCTAACTTCAAATGAGTAGTCATCCACCTCAGAGTTTGCAGGTTTGGCTGTCAGACCTTACCTGTCATGGCAGATTTAGTGTTTAAACTGTAAGCTGAAGGCAGCGCTCCCTTTCTTTAGTATCATTGACCTTGTACTATCTCACACACACAAGGAAAGCAACCAATAAAGCAGAAGATTCCAAAATTCTAGTCTATATTTTTTCCATTTTCACTAAAACCTTACCATCTTTACTCCTGCTCCTGTATTGAATACATAAGAGCCATTTAAACTGCTTCCAGCACACAAGGTTCATGTCCCAGTCTTTGACAGTAAAATCTCCCACGTTTTCCTGAGAACTTTATTCCAGCACTTCTGTTCTCAGCATTTTCTTTGTAACCATAAAACATTAAAATATCTCTTTTATCTTAAAAAGTATCTGTTACCCATGTTCCCTTTCATGAAATGAACCAAGTTTTTGCTTATTCATTCAAATGTCTAATGCATGCCGGCACATTTGCAGCATCCAGCTCTCACCTCATTCTCTCCAGCACTCCACTAGAGATGTCCTGATGCCCACAGCTGATGAAAGTATTCATTCTCCTTGACCTTGTTAATGCATCTGCCACCATCACCCTCTAAATATCCTTCATGTGGTTCACTGCAGTTGTACTTTACTCTTCTGTGATCCCTGTGCTTTTCTAATAAGCATCCTGTAACTTAAAACACCAATAAATTACACTCTTACTGTGTTATCTGTATAAATCTCATCCTGCTCACTCTTCCCACCCTCACCAGCTTTGTTTGTTGTATTCATATTTCATCTTCTCATGTTTTTAACACCAATCTATTTTGGCTCCCAAAGACTATTATTTTCCACAAGCAGCTTTACCCTATGATTAGATTTATAGCAAAAGCAATTTAACGCACTATGCTGTCCATCCATATTGTCTAAGTTCACATTCTCCTTCCACAATTTATTAACTCTGTGATTCTCAGGCAATTGCTAGATGTTCCCCAACATACTTCTGCATGCTTCCAATGGAAGTAGCCGTACTGTCTTTTCTGATCTTTTGTGCATACACAACAAAGAAACATGGAGAGCAATGACTAGTGTATGGGACTCTTTACATGGCTTTTGTTGGAGCCAGTCTTTCATCTTTGGAGCTTCTACATTTCAAAATTAAAGTAAGAAAATCTTGGGTCACAAGCACACTGAAATGGAAGAGACCTACCCAAACAGCCCATGTGTTGTTTTTGTTTCCTTCTTAGAAATGCAGCTCCTTCAGATATTTACCTGTCACCACATGAAAGCAAATAATCTGAGAGCAGCCAACTTCCAGGATGCACCTGCTATGTAGGAGTGATAATTGCAAAGTCCAAGATGCTGAGAGGCTTTCCTGAGCTTGTCAAAGTTTCCCCACAGCCTGGCTGGTATTGTCCCTTAGTGATTATCTGTAAGAAGTAAAGCTATTCTGTGTAACTTATGTGTGAAATTTCCTTTCACTCTAGATTGAAAACATTCACAAACAATGTACAAGTCACCATGTTTCAAGGCTTGCACAGTAAGAGATTCTGTGCAAAGTCAGTGTCTGTAGTAACATTTCTAGAGGCACATACTTAAATGCCTCATAGTGACCCCAAATTCCAAATGTTTAAAACTCACTCATTCCCTTAACACATTAGCCATAAACTTCCCATTTGTGGAAACTAAAACACCAGCAGTCATTCTTTTGTTCTTTCTGAAGCTTAACCCAATTTTAGCCATTTTCTTAATGTACTGTTCTAATGTACTGTATATGTATCTCATATATAGTTTTTAAAGTTCTATACTGACATCTAATTTCTCTTACTCTTTTGCATTTAGTTTTGAAAATTCAACCCTTTCTATCATCATCAAAATAAGAATTTTTCCAGAACTGTTCTTGGCATCATTCTTTTCTCCTCTTGGACAAAATTTTTTTTCTTGAAATTCAGATATAATCAGTCTCCTTATGTGGAAAAGTGCCCCGACCCGCGGGACTTCAACACGGGAGACCACCTACAAGAGAGAATGAAGGGAAGGGAGACACAAAGGAAGGCAGCAGGTCAAATGGGATTCTGATCGAGCTGCAATTTATTGCGATTCTAAACATGCTTATATAGTATAAGGGAGGGAGCAATCTTCAAACACCTGCAGGAAGTTGGCCAGGGGAGCAGGATATTGGCAGGGTAAAAAGGTGACTGGTCTTGCTTCAGGGGAGAGTTGCTAGGTAACCTAACCATAGAATATTCTTGCTATTCTATTCTTTAGAGCTACCTTTATGGGAGGACTGCTATGTAACCTAGCCACAGAATGTTCCTGTTATTCTATTCTTTAGAGTTACTTCTCTGTTACTGTGACACAAACTAGAACATCTATTTTACTTTGGGAAAAACATCTATTGTACTCAAGGTCATGCCGGCTCAGTGGTTGGTTTCTCAGTAAGTTCCCATGGGAGCCTTTAGCTAGAAGCCTAGAGGCTCAAGCCAGGGTCTTGGTCCCTGACAGAAAAAATCCCCCACTTCTCTTTTCTGTGCATTCTACTCTTCTGGTCAACAGACTTATACATCCACCTACGTGCATAGCATGGTGACTTAGATATCCTACAGACATCTCAAACTTCTATATTAAATATGGTTCTTTTTCAAGTTGTCCTGTCAATGACAGACGCAAACATTCTTCCAACTTCACAAAATAAATACTTGTGCACAAATCTCAAAACATTGTTCTTTAATACAGATATCTAATGCATTACCATGTGCCTCACATACTCACAATCTCCTGAGTTTATCTCCAGCTCTATTCTTGTCAGTACAGACTGAAGTGTCTGTATGTGAAGTGCTCTATGGGTCCTCAACTAGAGCACTGAGATAACTGTCTAGAAGTTTCCTTCTGTTTACCACTTCCATTTTCCTCATCTGATACTCTCAATATGCTACCTACAGCCAAATTTCCTGGAATCAGCCATGTTTAATCAGCTAATTGTGACTCTTTAGAGTCCATTCTTTCCCAGTTTTTCTCACTTGGGGATCTGAGGATACAGAACAATATTCTTGATATGCATAATTAACCTTGATTTTCAACTTGTAAGAATCTGTTATTCTTGCTTTTGGGTGAATCTTTAAAGAGAATTCAAGATGGTATGGACTGAATTAGAGAGACCTGCCCTCACTCTGGGAAATACCTAATACAAAATGCACCAAGTATGAAACAATACTTCTTGCCTGTATGACTCTGCTTCTTCTTGATGGTGCCTCTGCACCTTCTGCTTTGAATACACATGATGAATATTCTGAGATGAATTTCATGAGGTGGTGACAGAATCATACAAATGCCACAAACAAACAGTCTTGATAGCATACATTTATAGTTTGCTCTTATCTAATTCACTCATTCACCAAGTCCCATGCTTCTGCTCTCTAGAATAAAATCCTTGACTAAATAAAAAAACTGTGCAAGCATTTCATTCAGGTTTTGCTTTAGATGAATCCTACCTAAGATACATATATTATTCCTTATGTTTGGAGTTTTTCCTCCATTAACTTTGTCAACATTCAGTAATTTAGGAATGTTTTCAATAGTGTTTCCATGCTCCACTATTACTGTAAAGCAAAATTACAGTAGTTGTTTAGATGCTTTGAAATTAAAGGCCAAAACCTGGTTTCTTAAAAAAAAAAGTTTATCGCCTCACATTTACAAAGGGAAAATAGAGGCAGACTAGAGGGAGAGGGAGAGGGAGAGGGAGAGAGAGAGAGAGAGAGAGAATCCAGCTACCTTCAGGGCAATGTGTTCTCTAAAGAAAGAGAGACTATCCTACCTGCTTTCTCTAGCTTCTACTGTATGACAAAAATGATGACTATTCTTTCGATTACAGATTCATTACTTAGGCACAGGACAATCTTCCTTTTGCTATGTAGGCATGATGTGGTAATTATTTTATATTTTATATAATATATTTATATTTAATAAAACAGTCTGGAATATCAGAGAAGAAATCTACCCACAGTCAATCTGGGAGATTCAGAGTGTGGTAATGCAAGCCTTTAATGCCAGCACAGGAAAAAAATGGAAGTGGTGACCTATGCTTTAATCCCATAACTGCAGAGACAGAGATTTTTCTGTGTTTCTGTGAGTTCAAGACCTAACTACCAAATAGTAGTAGCTCACACCTTTAGTCATAATTCTAAAATATGATGCAGAGTTAACCCTGAAAATAAAACAACTGGGTGAAGAAGGTGTTTAAGGCAGGCATAGGACAACAGAGATTTATTCTGTAGAAGCAACAAGGAGCTAGACTTTGGAAACTGGAAGATAGCATCTACCCAAAGAATTTGGTGGGGTGAAATTTTTTTTAATTTTGTATTTATCAAGAAAAACAGTAAAATGAATTTAAAATGCTTATAAGTTAATAATAACTATAAAGAAAATAAAAATCACAAGCATGACTTATCAAAGGTGATAATGCAAACACTTTGCTACACATAAAATTACTTTGTGTTCAGCTTTCCCACTGGATTTTTTTTTCTATCCCTGTATATCCCCATTCAAGGTCCCTTCCCCCTCCTGCCACATCAGGTCATTTTTTCTTCTCCACAACTCCCAATCCGATCCCTGGGCAGTCTGAAGACAGTCCCATGGTCCCACTGATCAAATAATAGTTAGTTCAGTCTCCACTCCTGGCAAATCCAGTTTTGTCCCCGCTCCCTCAAGAGTGAGTTCCTATAGGTGGAGTGGGATCCGAAGGGTCAGTCCAGGATATCTCTGATCCCAAGCTGTTTAGTGGTTGTGGTTTGCAGCTTAGGCATGCTTGGCTTTTTTCTTTTTAGTTTGTTTAGAAATCACTAATGAGTTAGGACATCCCCTGCTTATCTTTCTGAGTTTGTGATACCTCGCTCAAGAGGTTATTCTTCAAATCCATCCATTAGCCTGCAAATTTTAGGATATCATTTTTTTCTTACTGCTGAGTAGTATTCCATTGTGTAGATGTACCACAGTTTGTTAATCCATTCTTCAGTTGAGGGACATCTAGGTTGTTTCCAGGTTCTTGCTATTACAAATAATGCTGCTATGAACACAGTTGAGCTAATACCTTTGGAGTATGACTGTGCATCTTTAGGGTATACACCCAGAACTGGTATTACTGGGTCCTTGGGGAGATTGATTCTCAATTTTCTGAGAAACCGCCATATTGCATTCCAAAGTGGCTGAATAAGCTTACACTCCCAATAACAATGGAGGAGTGTTCCCCTTGCTCCGCATCCTCTCCAGCATAGGTTGTCCTCTTTGCCTTTTATCTTAGCCAATCTAACAGGTGTTAGGTGGTATCTCAAAGATGTTTTGATTTGCATTTCTCTGATGGCTAAAGATGATGAGCACTTTTTCAGGTGCCTTTCAGCCATTCATAATTCCTCTGCTGAGAATTCCCTTTTTAGATATAAACCCCATTTTTTGACAGGGTTATTCAAGGTTTTAGGCTCTAGATTCTTGAGCTCCTTATATATCTTAGAGATCAGTCCTCTATCACTTGTAGGGTTGATGAAAATATTTTCCCATTCTGTAGGCTGTCGTTTTGTGCTATTGACAGTGTCCTTGGCTTTACAGAAGCTTCTTAGCTTCAGGAGATCCCACTTATTGATTGTTGGTCTTATTGTCTGTGCCACTGGTGTTATATTTAGGAAGAGGTCACCTGTGACAATTTGTAGAAGTGTATTTCCCACTTTCTTTTCTATCAAGTTCAAAGTGGCTGGGTTTATGTTGAGGTCTTTGATCCACTTGAATTTGAGTTTTGTGCAGGGTGACAGGCTCGGATCTATTTGCATTTTTCTACACACTTCTAACCAGCTATGCCAAAACCATTTGTTAAATATACTATCTTTTTTCCATTGAATATTTTGGGCCTCTTTGTCAAAGATCAGGTGTTAATAGGTTTTTGGGTTAATGTTTGGATCTTCAATTCTATTCCATTGATCCACAAGTCTGTTTTTATTTATGCCAATACCAGGCTGTTTTTATTACTGTAGCTCTATAGTGTAACTTGAAGTAAAGAATGATACCTTCTGAGGTTCTTTTGTTGAGTAAAATTGTTTTGGCAATCCTGGCTTTCCTGTTATACCAAATGAAATTGAGTATTGTTCTTTCAAGTTCCAAAAAATATTGTGTTGGAATTTTGATGGGCAGTGCATTGAATCTGTAGATTGCCTTTGGTAGAATTGCCATTTTTACTATGTTGATCCTACCGATCCAGGAACATGGGAGAGCTTTCCATTTTCTGATATCCTCTTCAATTTCTTTTTTCAGTGATTTAAAATTTTTGTCAAATAGGTCTGTTACTTCTTTGGTTATAGTTACTCCAAAGTATTTAATACTATTTGCAGCTATTATGAAGGGTAATGTTTCCCTTATTTCTTTTTCAGCTCTTCTATCTTTAGTGTATAGAAGGGCTACTGATTTCTTTGAGTTAATCTTGTATCCTGCTACCTTGCTGAAGGTGTTTATCAGCTGTAGCAGTTCCTTGGAAGAATTTTGTGGGTCACTTATGTATACAGTCATATCATCTGCAAATAGAGATAGTTTTACTTCTTTTCCAATTTGTATCCCCTTAATCTCTTTTCATTCCCTTATTGCTTTAGCTAAGTCTTTGAGAACTATATTGAATAGATAAGAGGAGAGAGGACATCCTTGTCTAGTTCCTGATTTTAATGGGATTGATTTGAGTTTTTCTCCATTA
Source organism: Sigmodon hispidus (assembly GCA_004025045.1). Taxonomy (NCBI): domain Eukaryota; kingdom Metazoa; phylum Chordata; class Mammalia; order Rodentia; family Cricetidae; genus Sigmodon; species Sigmodon hispidus. The sequence continues at coordinate 24,259 of PVIH01010855.1, forward strand.
AGTTTGATACTGACTGTTGCTTCTTGTAAATCGCCTTTATTATATTTAGGTATTTTCCCTGTATTCCTGATCTCTCCAGGGCTTTAATCATAAAGGAGTGGTGGATTTTATCAAGGGCTTTTTCAGCATCTAAGGATATGATCGTGTGGTGGCTGGGTGAAATTTGACTGTGGTCTGTTTCCTCACTCTGATATTCCAGCTTCTCCCCAATATCTGGCTTTGAGTTTTTATTAAATACAAACTAGAATTCATGTTTCAGCATGGCCTTACTTCAGGGCACATTCTCATGGACTCAGATTGACCTCCATCAATATTTCATATTCCAATACCAATTATTCTGGGTAGACATGAGATGATATATATCAAAACAACAGGCTGTAGTTAGTCATGTAAGAAAAATCAAGCACATTCTCTATGCTTATAATTCCGATTTTTAGAGTGAGGGTGTAGCGGGAAATCAGGAACTATATATATGAACGATCATGTCAGAGGACTGGAGATGAGCGGGGCATGGTTAACTGGAAAGGATTCCAGAAGTAGACCTTTGAGGGAGAGGACCAGGACAGGAAGCCGTCATTCTCTCACCAGAGTTCCGGACTGGGTACGCTGTTCGGGCCAGCGGCACGGGAGTTAGGACGTATGGTGTGGGGATGAGGAGTTTTCCTTAGAAAAGCTCCGGTGCGCTGCAACCTTATCCTTTCGTTTTCTCTTAAAACCGTCTCTGTTTTGTAAGTGATTTTTACAAAATAAATCCCATTTAAAACATATCTCACGGCGGGTTTATACCATGATATGAGGGAGATAATTTAACAAAGTAATCATGTAAGTCAGTGTTTGATAAACTAAAGTTACTTGACATGAAGCAAATGTTCAAAATCTTTAAATTTAAGGAACACAATGTATTGTAAATTCTAACTCACATTAGGTTAGTAGTAAAGTGCCCTAGATGTTCTTCTGGCCTATATTCTATCTTCTCCAGAATCCTCCTCCAGGCCACATATAAAATGGCCCACAGAAAAATAATTCCACAATTTCTTATACATTTTAAAATACATTGTTATTTCTAAGGATATAATCTAAGATTCTTGCATATAAAGTTCTCTATTTTATGACAGTTTAGTGATCTCCCTACATTCAGTCTCTATGCTTTTCTGTTGGCATTTGGTGATATTATCAAATAAGAGTATGTATTGAGCTTGGTGACACCTGGCCAACTATATTGTACACCAAATTATGTACTCCAGTTTTATCATTTAAGTTGCCTTCTAGACCTGGAAGTCTGGGTTTCCTTTCTTTGTCAAGTTGCCAATTAGCACAAAAAGGACATTCCAAGAGACTCCTTAGTTATCCAAAACCAAGTTACGTGTCTCCGTTTATTGCAGGACAAGATATTGAAGGACTCACTAACACTGCCACTGTACATGTGATTCTTTTCTTGCCTCCAACTAGTAGACTGCATTCTTACCTGAGTACATTAGGATAATGATTATATTTGCTTCTAATGTTTTTATAATTCTTAGAATATAACATATATATTTAGAAAATATTAGTAAATAACTGAATAAGCTAATGAGTGAAGAAAGAGTATTGATTTTAAATCTATAACCTTCTCAGGCTTTCCCAAACCTCATACTATTAACCTCCTGACAGGTGTTCAAAACCATCATGTGTCATAAACCTTTTACATGACTGTCAAACAGGGAAACTCAGATGAAGTAACCTAGCCAATTTTTAAACACATCACGGAAAAGACCAAGGCAAAGCAAACTAGCAACACACTAGCCCCATGGCATCCTAAGATGGGCACTATCTTCACATTTGGCAATGCTTGTCAACTGCTAAGATCATTCTCTTGGTCTACTGTCAAGAGGAACAGACATAGAAAACATTGACACAATGGAAAAATGGCATTTAAGAGTTTGTAAATTCTGCCAAAATTGATTTTTGTATTATTGAAAATAAAATAAAAGAATCTCTAAAAGCTAATATAAAACTTCAAAATTAGAGATTTTAAGTAAGAAAGCAAGAAAAATATAAATATTTAGAAGCAATTTGGTAGTGTGACCAGTTAGCTAACTATAGCAGGTTCTACTCTGAAGTCTATGACTTCCATAACTTTGACTTTCGGACTACAGTTCCAGGTATAAAATTCCCTTTTGTAAATCAGGCCTAAAATTCAACTAGAAAATAGTTTGTTATACCCCAACAATTCTCTGACTGTTACACCAGTAGGCATATTTTGACAGGTCAGTGTTTCAGGTCTAGCACTTGGTTATACCACTGATGTCTTTTCTCCCACAGAATCTTGCATAGTATTTCCCAACATTATAAAAGCTAGCCATCAGAAAACATTTCTCAGTCAATTTGAGATTAATATCTTATGTCCTTTAGCACAAGTTTATGACACTTTCAACCATAGAGTGGTTATGCTAGGTAATTGATGCTAATGGCCTAGCCAGATAGAGACTTCTGAAGCCTCCTGTTCCAATAACTCCTAGGGATGTATCACATGTCTTGTACTGAGACTTTCATTTACTCTCATGTCTTATGGGAGAAACATTGTCTATTTGTGTTAATTCATCTGAACTCTTTCTCTTTTTTTAGTTGTATTTCGAAACCAGTTTACTCACCATGAGGTCCATAGGACATTTATATATCTCCTTAGTTTAATTAAACTGCCCACTACTGATACTCACTTATTCTCCCTGACCCCATCTCTACTTCACAGTTGAATTCTCAGTAATATTGCTCCTATTTTTTTTATCATGTCTTTTACTATCATCCATCTTATTCAGTTTTTAGGTTTGGTTGTGAGACATTGATTTCCATGTGGCCTTTCATCTGTCTTTCTTTGGGTTAACCTATCCATCTCCTGGCTTGTGATACTCTTATACCTCCCTCTGCTTAAGCCTATCTGCCTTTTAAATTCTACACCTTTACTTTTGTTTGGCCTACAATTTACTAAACTCTCTCTCAATAAAAAGTCATTTCTACTTTCTTGACTTCTGACAGTCAACGTGAAACTAGAGTCCTTATATAGGAAAAAAAAAAAAAAACCTAACATTTTTTTCTTCTGGTCTTGAATTATTCCACTCAGCATAATTATTTTTAGATCCCCAAATTTACCTGCAAATTGTAGTTGACTAATACTCAGTTTTGATAGGTATTACATTTGTTTTATGCATCCATAAAATGCATAAAATGCAGATTAACATGGATCCTATTTCCTAGTAGTGGTGAATAGAGCATCAATGAACATGTATATAAATAAGTGTCTCTGTATTAATATGTAAAGCTCAGTGGGTACAAGCCTGAAAATGATATTGCTAGTCCATATGACTGTCCTATTTTAGTTAACAACCTCCAGACTGATTTCAAAAGTGACTTACTACTTTATACTCTTAGCAGCAGTGCATACATATTCCTCTTACACATATTCCATCCACATACCAGCATCTGCCGTCACTTGTTTCCCTTACATTCTGACTGTGGCGAGGTGAAATACTAATGTAGTTTAATTTCAATTTTCCTGATGGCTAAAAATATATACCTTTATAATAATTTTGTGGGCATTCCCATTCCTTTTTGAAAAAAAAATTTGTTCAGTTCATACTTCACTTTTTACTTTGGTTTCTTATCATCTAAAATTCACATCAATCTTTATATAATGTACATTCTTATTCTCTGCTGAGACCTTTCACAAAGGTATGTGAGCCAATCATTCATTTTATTCTCTTTTCTTTGTTGTTGAGAAAACTTATTTTCGTAAGATACTACTCATTGAGTATTGAAGGTTCTAGTGCTACTTTTCTGCATGTTAAAATTCAGTTTTGCCAGAACTAATAATTGATCTTGCCAGTGTACATTTTTGCTTCGTTAAATGTTAGTTAACTATAATAGATCTTCAAGTGTGTTATACTTTCCATATATCTATATTTGTAACAGAAAAACTTTGAGATACCACATGACACCTGTTAGATTGGCTAAGATAAAAGACACAGATGACAGCCTATGCTGGAGAGGTTGCAGAGCAAGGGGAACGCTACTCCATTGTTGGTGGGAGTTTAAGCTTGTTCAGCCACTCTGGAATGCAGTAAGGTGGTTTCTCAGAAAATTGAGAATCAATCTCCCCACCGACCTAGCAATACCACTTCTGGGTGTATACCCGAAAGATGCACATTTGCACTTCAAAGACATTAACTCAACTATGTTCATAGCAGCATATTTTGTAATAGCAAGAATCTGGAAACAATCTAGATGCCCCTTAACTGAAGAATGGATTAACAAGCTGTGGTACATCTACACAATGGAGTACTACTCAGCAGTAAGAAAAAATGATATCCTAAAATTTGCAGGCAAATGGATGGATTTGGAGAATAGTCCCCTGAGCGAGTTATCACAAACTCAGAAAGATAAGCAGGGGATGTACTCACTCATTAGTGGACTTTAACAAAAAGCCAAGCATGCCCAAGCTGCAAACCACAACCACTGAACAGCTTGGGACATGAAACACCTTGGAACGGCACCTTGGATCCCATTCCATCCAGAGGAACACCTGACCCAGTCTTAATGTTGGGATGAGGAAAGCAGATCAGACTGGACTGATTGCTGAACTAAGCCACTTTGGGACCTGGGGACCTCCTGCACTTGCTGAGGAGGAGATGCGGAGAAGAGAGAGTGACCTGAGAGGTTGTGAGGGGGAAGGGAGCTTGAATAAAGATATACACAGATAGAAAATGTGACTTTATTCATCATAAAAAAAGAAAATATGAAAAAATACTTAGCTACTACATATGTGATTAAGTGATTGAATTTAGATTGCTCCAGTGATAATTATCCATTGTCTCTGTGACTCACTTTCTTATTATATATAAATAGTTATCTTTTTTGCAAAAATTTGTTTTAAAGATCAAGGCTAAATACCATAATGTAACTTTTTATTTTAATTTTTTATTTGTTTCATCATTAGAGATGGCAGATTAGAAGCTATAACTAAACATTCTTTTCTGTCTTAAACATATAAAATAATATAAAAATGAGGTTTTATCAAATGATTTCATTTTACTTATTTGACTTTTCCTGCAAAGGAAATTCAAAGTTTTTGTTTCTTTTCTTTTCCTAGGGATTAGTTAGGATAAAATTGGTAGAAACTATGAGTACTCTGAAAACAATTTGTAAATACCTTCTGCATCAGCAGGCACAGCCATGAGAGTCTTTTTCCAACACACTCTACTATTCACATGAGCATACCTTCCAGTTCTCTATCATCCCATAAAAGTAAGCATGTATTTACATATGCTGTATGCATTATAGCTCTTAAATTGTGTCCACATAATTATAAGAATACATTTACAATTTATTCATAGAACTGAAATTAAACAGGCTGTTTAAATTTCTCTATAGCTACATTTGTCACTTATGTTGGATGCTAAGTCACAAAAGAGTTAAGTAAAATCAATGACATCAGTCATGGAATAAACCAATATTTGCTGTTCTGTCTCAGATGAATGTCATAATCCAACTTCATATATATATATTTTATATAACATCCATCCCTTCTACATTTAAGTAAATGGTAGTAAATTAAATTCATTATACTGACCAATTTTTCTTCCAATTTTATGAAAACCAAATAGGATAAATAATGGTCTATTTTCTTTTAATTTGCCACTTGTTCCTGGACTGGACATTACTGATAAAACTATTGCTTGTATATAATTATTGTTAACTATTGTATATAGTTTTTCTTATATTAGTTCTAACATTCTTTTTTATTTAGACACAAAATTAAAAAGGGGATATGTGATTACATATATTTAATATGAATGGCATAACCCCTAATAAATAGATGTATGGAATAGAAGTCATTTAAACCCTGGGAAGTAGACCAAAGTTCAACAACTTGTTATACATGATTTATGGTTTCTAAAGAGTAAAATGTATATATAGTATCAGACACCATTTATACAAGTAATAAAAAAATAGACCATAACAGAAAGAATCAGCACAGTGAAAAATAAAAATGCAATTTTATCATTTTAAAACAATAATACAAATAGTAATTTGAAAAATCAGACAGAATTTCCCTCAGATATCTACAGCTGAATACATTCTTTATAATGATGGGCTGGAACTAAGACCCACAGTTAGAAAGTTATACAATAATAAAGTTTAGCACATTTATTTGTAAGTGTCATTCTCAACTAAATCAGAGGATACATTGTGAAGAAAATGAGGTGATTTGAGAAACTCATGAGTTTCTATACAAGATTACCTTTCAAATGTTTTAATTTATCTGTACTTTCATGTGAATGAATGTGAATTTTGTTATATGCAGTCATAGTAAGATATGGATCTCAGAGGACTGTCAGCAGGAGTCATTCATTCTTCTCCACTCTGTGGGACCCAGGGGCAGAACTCAGAAGCATTTTAATGCTCCATCTTGATCATCTTACATTCAATGGTTTTCTATGGCTGTTTTTGTGACTGAACATAGTTTTTATACAATGTGGTTTGATTGCTGTTTTCCCTTTCCCAACTTCTCCCAGACTCTCCCGTATCCCCATCCACTCACATACATATCAATTCTGTCACTATTAAAATACAAATACACCTAGAATACAAACAGCTGTCTAATAATAAGAAGATAAGATAAAAACAAACTAGAATAAGATCAAAAAATAAAGAAAAGGAGCCTACTAGAAAACACAAAAATACATACAGATGCAGAAAAGCATATAGAAATCCCATGTTTTAAAAAAAACTTACAAACAATAAAATATATATTATATATATCATATATATAATCTATATTACCTTTACGGCAGGAAAGGTTTTGACAATGCATTATGAGGCAGATAACTATTAGACAAGGAATCTTCTTGGATGTCCTTAAGTATGTTTGTGTTTATCATCTACAGCTGAGTAATAACCTGCCTTTAAGAGTGGGTTTTATGCCCAATGAGACTCCATTGAAGAAAATTAATGTTTCATTTGCAAGGGGATGTCAATTAGAGATAGATTCTTGTTTAAGGATGAGGGCATGTGTCCACTTCTCTCAGCACAGGGATGCCCTCTGGCCCAGACCCATTGAGGCCCTCAGCATACTGCCACAGTCTCTGTGAGTTCATGTGTCTTGGTCCTACTGTGCTTAGAAGGCCTTCTTTCCTTGGTGTCCTTCTGGTTCTTACATTGCTTCTGCCTCCTCTTCTTCAAGGTTTTGTTTTTTTATAATTAAATATGTTGATTGAAACATTATATTAGATTAAACAATCAAAAATATTTAAAGGATATATATGTTATAGAAGCAGGTTTCTTGCACATTTTACATAGAAGCAGGTAATACAATATAAGGCAGTCTGGCATAAACTTTGTAACTAAGATCATGGTTATAACTTAGTTATTGGAATCCAGGGCAGAGAACACTGTTTCTGAGCTTTCTCATCCTCACCTATAAAGTGAAAATGATTATAGTGTCCCTAGAGTGGATATCTTCAAGGTTTTCTAAGCCATGAGCAGAGGGATTTGATGAAGACACTCTAGGATTGAGTGTTCCAATGTATCTCATTCTCTGATTGGGAGTCTCTGTATTTATTCTCATATGATGCAAAAGGAAGCTTCTCTGATAATGGCTGAACAAGGCACTAACTTCTGAGTATAGCAAAATGTCATTAGGTGTCCTTTTATTGCTGCATTCCTTTAGCAGAACAGGATGATTTTGTTTTGTTCTATGTCCCTGAGCTATCTAGTCTCAGGTTCCTGGCCACCCAAGCAGTGCCAGGGATGGATTCCATCTCAATAAATAATCAGATATTTATCAAGAGAAACCCTCTCAAATTGATAGAGGGATTAAATAAGATCATATAAGTGCATCAGAATGTACTTCAAACATAATGTCAACTATGAGTGATTTTTATCATCACTACAACTCAAAGAGACAACATAATGAAAAAAATTTCTTATACCAGAAATTCCATGATTTACACACTGACTAAAGGAGTGAATGTATTTTAGTGTTCTGCAGTTATCTGAGCATGGTGAACAGACAGGATCATTTCTTCAGTTACTGTCATGTCAGATATGAAGAAATGTTTTTTTAAACTTATCTTTCTGCTTAAAATTTTCAGATTTTTACAACCTTGAGATGGATATATTAAACTTGAGTAATTATTTATGATAGTACATAATGTCATAAATCATAAAATTAGCAGGAGAAACTGATTTATTCAGTCATAATTGGAAGCAAATACAGCTAGAAAGCACTTCACACTTCTGACTTGTGACTTCAAGAATGTTTTAGCAGATTGTGTTTCAGAGTTTCCATTCTTGGGCTGGAAACTAAATTTTTTACTGCATATACATGGTATGTCAGACTCTCTTAGACTGAGATTTTAGAGGATCAAAGTTGAAAATATTCTCTAGTTTATTCTGACACATATGCTTTCACTCTGCTAGGGAGTGAGAAAATTATCTAAATACTAGAAACCTCAGAAAAATTTACATACTCTCTAGAGCCTATACAGATAGGCTCAAACCTAAATGAATTTACATTTCAGTCATCTGGAATTGTAATTCAGGCAAATTAAGCAATTTGTATTTAAGATTCATATCTGTATTATTCAATATCTGCTAATTTTTTTACAGTTGGGAAAAATCCAACACTGACTTATTAATAGTCTATATCACATACACAACAAAAATCTGCTTACCATAGATATCAAGAGCAGTGATTAAAAACAAATTTCATTCTTGGGGACCAGGGTGTCATTTTCCTTGTTGTAAAGACGCATATTCAAAATCTCAGAGTGACTGATACTTCCTGGGCTTTATATGTATTACAGGGCACGATAGACTTGGTATTCAATTCTAACTCTCCTTGACTATGTCACCTAACTAACTAACTAATATGCATTCCAAAATATATGTGCATTTTAAAAGTTCACAAAGCTCATAAAACCAGAACTGCTGAGTAAAACCTATTGACACCACTGTATCAAATTCTTTTAAAAGGATTAACATGTTTGTTGAGGCAGCCTTTTATAATAAATTACCATTGATAAATATCTTCTAATATTTTCATTTGTAGGAAAGATTGTTATGGACTTAGTAATTATATTCCATTTCAGATCAACCAAGAATTAAACTAAAACAAGTATTCATAAACAAATATCAATACTGTCAAGAGTTCTCACTCAAGGTATAATAACCCTAATCCAAGGGAAGGAGTATTAGCAGATAAGAATGTCATTAAATGATCTCAGTGTCTTGATGCTGTAACTGGGCATTGATCACTGTTAGCTTTACTGGTATTGCCTTTGCCTAGGAATTCTGACATCACATTTATCACTCTCTATTTTTAGAGCTTTAATGAGCTGGTCACCAAGCCTTAGCTCATTAACTTAGGTTCTGAGAAAACATTATTTACAGAGATAATAGTAGGTTAAAACTGTCACTACTCTCAAATTTGCTAGGAAATAATGCTGTATACCAAGATAACATATTTGCTCTGTAAAAGATATGTTTGACCTTTATTAACAAGTAAGGCTTTCCTCATATTTGTTATTTCTTTTAGAATTAATCCACCTTAACTACTTTAGAATAGATTTTTAAAAGACAAATAAAATATTTACTCATGATGCTTCAGTGGCTCATAAAAAATATATTACCTAAAACAATTTAGTATTTTTCTGATTTTTTGAATTAATAAATGTTGCTCTTCCTAAGGTCTGCAGTTTTCAAATACATTGCAAATAATGCCTGGTGTGACTTTGATTAGTGATGCTAATAGAGGTAACAATTACAGTAATTTTTGTAAACTTTGCAAATATAAAACCCTTACTACAAGTTTTGTGTAGTTAACTAGGATATGTAATAAACATGTAGCATTTCCATATCCTTTGTAAAAGTAATCCTTACAATTTCAAAATAGTGGAAAGGCCATGAGGAACAAAGTAGGAAGCATGAACATTTCATTGTTCTTAAAGGTAACCAGGTGGGCAGTAATGGCAGCTGATGGGCAGGTCAGTGAACAAAGGAAGAGGAGATGTGTGGGAAGAATCAGTGTGTTAACTTGCACAGAGACAAAGGAAGACAGGGCATTGGATTTGTAGGAGAAAAATAACACAAGTGGACTGACTTTGGAGCACATCATTGACAGAAGCGGTTGCACTCAGAAATGTCTGTCTTCATGAGGACCTTAATCCACAAAAATACTATTCTTGTGTGCCAAGAGTTTCCTCTATGAAAATTTTCACAGAGAAAATGTGGAGGGGTTGTCCCTAACATAAGTCAGAGCTGGGACTGAGAGCAGCAGAGAGGATGGTGGAAATTCAGGAAGCTCTACTGCCCTTGTTCTAAAATACTACCTCTCAGATTTAGAACATAAACTGATGGCATATTCTCTGGGAATGCAGCACCTTAGAAGGATCACAGATTCAAGCAGTTGTGAGACAGCCAATTAGTCCATATGCTCTTGCTTTTGAGAAAATATCAAATCAATATGCTCTGCTTCTGTATTCTGTTTTGTATCTGCTTCTTCTTTATAGGTATACAAAGAACAGTATACTCAAGAGTCATCAAAGAGTTCAGCTGTGGCCAGCATGCAGAAGCTGTGGGTTCCAACATTAGTACTAGAAAAAGTACACATACAATGATGCAAAATAATTTTAAAAAGTGAGTAGAGGGAACTAGGAGACAAGAAGATGAAAAATATAAAATAAGGAAAAGACAATCTACTAGACAAGTTTACAAACCCATTAAAAAATTTAAATGTGGTCTCTGAAATTCTTCACAAAGTAGCATAAAATCATCTAGAATATTAAATCTGGGGACTGCACAGGGAGAAAATGGAAATTTTGAACGTAGTAGTGTAAAAAAAAGCCTACTGGTGGGGTTTGGAATAGCTTTATTTCTAGACAGTTCTAATCAATTAAGTGTTCTATGCAATAAGGACATTTATTGAAAATCTTATATCACAAAATTTTCTAATTCTGAAATAAAAATAAGAGTTAAAACATTTATAGAAAGATAGAGTTTTAAATTGGAACTCATAGGTCTTTATATTCTTTAATAATGAAAGAATTTGGGGAGAAACTAGTAAAACAGCACTTTCAAATTTGACCTCATAAATAAAACAAACTTATTGAAATTCTCCTGGATAGTTTGTTTTACTGCAGTGAAGGGGAGACCAAATGATATAGTGGGCCTGGGAGAAAGATTCTCCAAACAGTCGATAGCTGAGCAAAACTGGGGCAAAACTGAGGGATCTAAGCAGAGTGTCTCTACACTGCTTGACTTGTAGAGGAAAAGTTCCTCAAAACTTGGTGCATTTAAATGTTGTGTTCTCTCTCTCAGGTGGTATCATTGGCTAAGCATGTCCAGACTAGGTAACTTGGCAAGATCTGTTCAGGTATGCATTCAGCCGGTGGCTGTCAGGAGCTGGCTGCCCTGCTGATCCTGCTCTTTATTTATGTATTCCTTAGTGACAGAATAACCCAGGCATAGTCTCATGATGGAGACAGAAATGCATAGGTGATTAGATCTTTCAAACTCTTCTTTTGTATCAGGTTTGATATTTTTCAGGTGGTTAATACAAAGTATGGCCAAGTCCAGAGGTGAAATGAGTGGTATAGTTGTAGTGGTTAGATACATAGAGATGTGGAAAACAGGGCCAGTATTTGTATTATAATATATATGTGAAAACACTTTTAAAAGAATGAAAATGATGGCCTTTTGAATTCAATATTGTCCGAGAAATTTTGCAGTCAATGAAAAAGTTGAGGGGCTTGGATATATAGAAATAATATTGTGTATGCAAATATCTGTTTCAGTTATCAAAAGCAGAAAAATCAGGAGTGAAAGGCAATCACTGTATTTATTTTACTTTCTCAACTGTGCACAGTATTTACAAAGTCAGATTAATATAATAACTAAAAATTGTTGTAGAGTAGTCTATATGACCATATTAAGAGGGTAGATGAAATAAAGTTGTATGAGTAAAGAAAGTTGCCTAAGGGATGGGAAAATCACCAGTTCTAATAATAGAAAATCTATACTAATGTCAATCCTTGACAAAAATCAAGAGCTAATATAGGCATGTAATTAAAAATCTCAGAAAAAAACACCCTCTAGGGAATGGAGATATAAATAGGAGATTATTAAGCCATTTGCTAGCCCTACAGTGTCATTTGGAGTTTTTAAACTATATACTTATATTTCTATGATAAAAATAAAACTTCATATGAAGCAAAAAGAAATTAAATAAGCAAGACTATACTGTTCATAAAGAACACTTCATGACCTAGAACTCAATGACCTTGCTCTTCCTTTTTACTATTTTTTTAAAAGAAGGACATTAATTATCTGTTATTAAAATTCAAAAACTTCTGGCACATGAGTCTAATCAGTGTCATTAAAAATAATTATTAGAAGTGCTGGGTCTTTGACAAAATGTTTACAATAATTTAGTGTCTCATCACATAACGTTTTCTTGCTTTTATTGAACTGTTCTGCCTGCTTGCTCTGTATCAATTGCATCCATATTCTGGTGCTCAGGTAGTCGTTGGCAGCTTAAGAGAACCTTTGTCCCTCAGCCCGACTGGGAGAGCTAAAATTACTCCATTTATTTCTGGAACTAAAATAGAGTTTCAAAAAGATGAGAGAGTGCTGTTAGTACCTCGGGCAGGAAGGCAATTTAGAGCACCTTCAGATGCACTTTTCAAGATGACTTCAACAACTCTATAGTAAAGTATGGCTAGCTAGAAACATTACGTTTTTATAGTTTTACTTAAGGGCGTTATCTGCTATAGGAAGCAAAGGACTCTTACATTTTAACAATGATTCAAGAAGTTATGTGTGGATATGCAAACTGGTATTATTTCTGGCTTGTTTTGATAATTTTTCATGTTACTTACAAATTGATTCATCAAATATCTCCATGATTGACCCACCAAATCTAAAGCTCTGGCCTCAAATATCACTTCATATCAGCATATCCACAAAAAGCAGCAAGCATCCATGTAGTTCCATGTGCTTGGCCTTGGCCTTAGTTTTTTCTGGACAGTGTTTACTTGGCTTTTTAGATGGTTCATCATTATTAGTCTTTTTCTTTTTCTGGAATAATGAAATACATAATACTAACATGATTGTAGACTATTTCCACATACTGGCAAATCAGAATCCAGGCATTTCCAATCTAATTGGATACCTTTTCTCAGTTATCCAATTACATTTATGCCATATCTAAATGTCACAGGCTATTTTTGTCAGGAAGAAATAGAGGAAAATAAAAGGATGATGAGGGATAAAAAAATGGGAGGAAAGACTCCCATGGAAAAATTATATCTCTTTGAATTAAAAGCTGAGAATGTGGACGTCCGAAGATCCCAGTGTTGGAATGCAGAAAAAGAGCAATTTTACAGAAATCTGTATTTTTGGTTTTGTTTAGCTTTGCTTTTGCAATGTAAAGGACAAAAACAAGAATTTATGCTTCACTGTGCCACTGAGTGTCAGCTATTTTTCACAAAAGGGTTTCCTTAGGCCAGGAGAGTGTACATGGTGGGATTAGGCCAGAGAGTGCAGTCATGAGCAGAAGAGCAGATGGAGTAGTTTTATCAAGGGAATGTGTGGAGAGAATGACACTGCTATTTAGTTTTCTGTAACCTTGCTCACTTGTGCTTCTCTAAATCCTGCTGTATTCCAGAACTGAGTCTCAGAAATATACACAGTCTCATTAGCAACAGACCTCACCTTGTTAGGCTATGTTTCCTAATGTCCTCATAGTAGCCAGCCTCAGCAATAGATGTGTGAAAATAGACCAACCAGTCAGCTCCTGCTGCACTTTGTCAACACTGTATTCATCAGCTCTTTATCTCTGTGGCCAAATTCCTGAGAGAAGTAACTTCAAATTCAGACTTTTTTCTCATGGTTTCAGTCCATAATAGCTTGACACTACTCTGTTTGTCTATAGCAAGAAGCATGTAGTGGAAGAAGCATCTTATCCTACCTGGATTGGAAATAGTCAGAGAAATGAGGCAGAGCCACAGGTAAGATCATTTCAGAAGTCACAACACCTGTAATTCTCTACCTCAAATAGGATCTCATCTGATAATTTGTATCACTTCCCAGAATCACTGTGATTTTGTGGGCAAATCCCAAAGAATCCAAAGATCAGTTCTTCAACACAAGAGGCTCTTTTGAGAGCTGTTTGATATACCCACCAGAGTAAGGTCCTTAGGCTTCTTTGCTTACACACAGTTCCCATGTATTCTTCTATATCTTTCTCTTCTTTTGGTACATACACAAGAAAGAAGGAAACTGACATTTAATTTTTCTTTCTTTCTTTCTTTTCTGGTAGGAACTCAGCCTACCAGGAAACAGGACAGCATCACTATTAGTTATCCTTTCTTTCAGTTATCCAAATATTATTATTATTAATAATAAGCTGATAAACAAGAAAACAATAATAACATATGGTTGGTTATGAGAGATACCCCCTTAGAAACATATGAAGCATACCTTATTTCTTGGCCAAATCATTGGTCGCATCTATACTTGAGGGCTACAAGTGAAACACAATAAACTATTTGTTTAAGGAGAAAAATCTAACTGGATTATTTCATGGTCACTGGTTCCTGTTTGATCTTAAGCTAGTCACATAATTAATATGAGTATCAATTTCCCAAGATGCAATAGAATTCACCTCAAGAATTACTTCAATTGCTAAGAGGTAAAGCAGTCCCTTAAAAAGACCAAAATAAAAATAAAGCCAAAACAATCCAACTTTCAATGTGCTTATATTTCAACAAGTAGCTCTCTAAAGCTCTGGAGAATGAACAAGTAAGTGAGTTCTAACCCTGACTAATGATATTAGTCATTTAATAGCAGCAAAAGTAACTGACAACTGAGAATAAAAATCAACTTATTTAAGAACACATAAATTACATTATTTTACTATGTTAAAACAAATACATTTTAGCAGTACTGAAATGTTTTTGACATTAAAAAAACAAAAACAAACCAGCATTTATGAGAGTAGATTTAAACCTTACAGGAGTTGTAAAATATACCACATGTTGGTGAGAAATTGCGACTGGTGGTAGCCATCTTGAAAGAAAAAGAGTTGGTCAAAGACTCAGTCTCTAGATAGACTGTGAAGAGAAATCCTCATATTTGAGCAGAGGGAAGGGAAGCATATTCCTAGCAATTGGTTTTTCCCAATTAAATGTCAGTTCAGAGAATGGAGATGGTTCAGAGTTTAATAGCACTTGCTACTCTTCCACAGAACCAGAATTCAATTCCCAGAAGACATGTTGTGCAATTCACAATTGCTTGTAACCCAGTTTCAGAGAATCCAATGTTTATTTCTGGTCTCCACAGGCATCTGTACATGTGTAACATACAATAATTCAGATACACACATATGTACTTAAATAAACATGAAATAAGTCTTTAACAGCAACAAATAAAATCCATTCACTCATGAGGCATATGTGTCTGCAGCCTGCCTTAAAGGTTCAGTCATGGTCAGTTCTAGACGTGATAAACACTGACTTCTGCATTTCTTTTCAGAGCCCTAAAGCAGATACCTCATTTTGATCTTTTTCTCTTAATAAACACATACTCAAATACATGAAGAAATGTCACAGATGTCATACAGAGAACAGAAGTTAATAGGCAGTAGCTCGGGAATGACAAAATGTATAGAAACAGAGATGGTGAAAGTTTGAATTTTTAAGCAGCTATGGCTAGAAAATGGGGCATGAAGTTTAAATAAATAGTTCTATAGGAGAGAAAATATATGCCAATGACATTTATGACTCAGAGTCTGTTTAATGAAGATGAAGGATCATTATCATTAAAGTAGAAGATGATGAAAAGTGAGAGCACTGACAAAAATTTGAGTGAAATATCTGAAGCAATGACTGTATGACTTTCCCTGATGCTCTGCCCACCCTGCAACCCCATAAGCAATTAATGTTTAAATAGCTTTCAGAGATAAACTGGTCCAGTCTACTTGAAAAAAACTTGTCACTGTCTTTTCTTTTTTATGTTTTTTATATAGTCTTACTTTTTATACTCTGTGATGATAATGCAAAATTTTGTTGCATGCAAGTATAGCATTTTCTCCTAAATATTTTATGGATAAATCTCTTCTATAAATACTATGAACTGCTCAAACCTAGAAATCTACCTTTTGTACATCTTCCTGAGGTTCCATTAGAAATTGCCCTAGTATATGACTTATATAAAGACATGAATGAAGGTTGCAAGAGGTAAACAGCAAGCATTATGTGCCTCTTACTCTTCCATAAGATATATTATCATAAAATTGAAATAAACAAATAAATTAGTCAGTCATAGTGTGTGTTATCTACATGTGTTTGTATGCATTCAAGTGTACAATTCAAAATGAAGGAAATCATGGAATATTTTATCATTAGTTTAAAAGAAGTATAACTACAACTAAACAGTGAAAATAATACTATAAATGGTCTGTAACAGAAAACAGGCTAAGCCTAACTAGATTGCTAAAGTCAAAACAACCAAGTTTCCCATTTTATATCATTGTCAAATTCCCTGTCCCCTATATGATTGTCTTTACTATGACTTCACAATGGTAGAAGGTAGAAAGGACAACTCATGTACATCAAGGACAGAGGACAGTTTCATGATCTTCTCTTTCTAAAATCATCAGAGGGATGAACTAGTACCTAGCTATAACAGAAAAGTTAAGAAGACACTATAACAGCCTGTTCACTTAGCAAGACATCAGCAGAAGATCCTCCCTGAAGCCTTTTCTCCTTTCTAGGTCCAGGGACCACTGTGGAAGAAAGCTGGAAAGAGAGTGAGAATATGAGAGGACAGAGAGTCTTGTTATAAAATACAGTCTTCCAGACATAACATAGTCAGTTTACTCATGAACACACAGAAGCTGTGACCACCTACCCAAGACTGTCTCAAAAAATAAAGGGGACAAGCTGGAGAAATGACTCAGCAGGGAGGTGCATGGATTGTTCCTCTAAAGGACCTGTCTTTCATTCCTAGCACAACCTCCTATATCTCCAGCTCAAGGGTAATCTGAGGCTTCTGACCACTGATGCCACCCACCTACACTCATATACACATTAAATGATAGGAAAAATAAATTGTTAGAGCAACAATGTGGAGACCAACTGCAAAAGATGTCCAGTGTTGACTTGTGGTTACAAGAAAAAAATTGTAACTATCTACAAATGTACATTTAAATGTGTCCAAACAAATTGTAGATATTCTTCTACTTTGAGTGTTTTATTATGCTATTTTCACCAAGCCTGGAACTCTCTAAGTAGACCACCCTGCTTTCTAAGTGTTGGGATTAAAGGTGTGAGCCAACGAATAGAACTTAATTTCTGACCTCTTAAAGGACATTTTGACTAATGGAAAGTCTACTAAGTATAATAAAAAAAAAAACTTCACTGAAGTTGAAATGAAAAGGATATTATGCAACTGAAATGCATTATCTTACCAATAGCATTAGCATTTAAAGAGCCCCTAATATATGCAAGGTGTTGTGCTAAGTATGTCAAGCACAAAGATACATAGGCCGTATAGTCCTCTTTTATAAAGGCAGATAGCTATAGGAAGGCTATAGTGTGGTCTATCTATGAACCATGATGGATATGACATAAAACAGAAAATGTAAAGCATGCTTGAAAATAGTTCTGAAATGATGGCTTAGGGCTCAGTGATGAATGCAGAAGGCTCCCTGATGATGCTTGAGTTTCTCTCTTGAGTGTATGGATTAAAAGTAAATAAGAAAGCATATATTCTGCTCAATGCTGATCCCTCCATGTGAAAATGACTTTACAAGTTCTCCTCCACTGAGTGTGTGGCAGCCTCAGTAGAAAAGTTTCTATATGAACCTACTTTAAGAGAAAGTAAACAAGAAATGAACAAAATGGCACACTGCCTAGGTTATGGAGACTTATCTATCTTGACATTGATATTATTATTATTATCATTTGCTTTTGACACTTTTCAGTAGCCTATTGATTGATACATGATTTTAGTCATACAACTGAGCATACATATGCAAAGGATGTAAAAATATCAGACAAAGCTCATGGGAAATAAAAATACTAAAATATAATTAACAAGTGATAAATCACAAGTTCAGGGTAAATGTTTGCTTCAAAACAAATTACCCATATTATTGATATGAGCATGAAGTGAATTTCATACTTCACTGGTAAAGGGAAGTAGATATAATATTGCATTGTGGACAAATTGTGAAAGTATTCTTCTAATTGATCAGTTTTATGCTCCCTACATATGTTCAAATTTAGAAAGATTGCTTCTCAGAAAAGTCATGCTTAAGCAACTTTAATGTAAATTAGTGTTTCTGTCAAGTGAATTCAACAATGAAAATATTAGGACAGACCCAATTAATATTGTAGCCTGGCAAGAAGATTCACCAGCTGCATGCTACCTTCACCTCTGGATGTTGTCTCCAATTAAAATTTCTATCAAGTGAAAGAATTGATTAGTCTCTTCAAGCAAGAAGCCTTCCTTCTGCAAGTAAACAGGTTTGTAACCATTAAAGCTTTCAGTGGCTTTAAGAGGTTGTCATCCTCGGCTGCAGAAACAGTTCATGGCATCCCAGCAGCTTCTGTCATTATAGACACTTACTCGCCAAACAGTGGCACACTGCAAATATATGGGCATTATCTGAAAAGGTCAAATTTGGACTACAGAAAAAGAATCATCCTAAAAATCACATAGCTACTGTGAATTTTATGATGTGTATCTATGCTTTCATATGTAACCGTATACACACAATCTAATTAGCGTTGGCTCCAGCTTTCTAATGAAACAATCCATTTTCTTACTTGATATCTAATTGTCTCATTTGTGACATCTTTGATTAAAAATAACACACCAGACAATCTTGTTGATTGCAGCAAGAATTGTGCTCATTATTACATTATTAAGGCAATACACTGGGTTGATAAAATAAAGTTCGTTAGTAAAAAAAAAAAATCACACTTAAAATAATTACATTGAAGTGATTTTAATGGAGATAATCACACATTAATTTAAAAATGTGCAAGTTTATAGGTAGAGTTGAGCTGAAAGATATTGGATTTTCAATTTCTAAAATGACGTAAAAACTAATAAAATAAACTTTGAATTATCTATTTCACATCACATCTAAAAGTAATTTAGGGTATGCCTTGCTCATACATGTATCCTGCTTGTCAGTTACTTTTTAGTGATTACAACTTAGCTTGTGGGCAATTAGAGTACTGTTTTCACTACTTTCTTATATTTGCTGAGGATATTGTTCCAGAGGCATGCATGTTCATATCTACATAAACATTTAACTACAGAGAAGACTCTGGCTTGTATAAATTATTCTAAGCATCCTCACAGTCTCTTAGATATCTGTATAGTAAAAAAAAAAAAAAAAAAAAAATAGTGCTCCTCCAAAGACTTCTCCTCCTGAGCTACTTATGTATCATTTCTAAGAATGACCCTTTTATATGGTATAGTGCCCAAGCTATTGAGACAATCAGAGGTTATTAGGTGACTGAAACTGAGGTGATTCAGTAGATAAAATGTGTGTTGCACAAATGTGAGGAACAGAGTCTGAATACCCAGAACTCACAATAAAGTGGTATAAGCCCCAATGCTTCTATGCAGTGATAGGGAGAGCTAACAAGAGGAGCTCTGAAAGCTTGATGCCCAGATACCTAGAATATGCAGTGATAAACAACACAAGACCACCATCTCAAACAAAGTGAAAGGTGAGAACTAAGGCCCAAGACTGAACTCTGACCTGCACATATAGCTGTGGCATGTTTATACTCATACACACACAAAAGTATTCATGTTTACACACACATGTTTATACACACACATTGCTACTAATAAATTGGCTTCTTTCCTTTAAGAAGATTTTTACTTACAACTTCCATGTCCATTTAAAATAACAGCAATAATACATAAAGGATGTGAGGATCTGTCTAAATATATGTTACATATTCTTAACATCTTGCATAAAATATAAAGAAATAGGATTTTCTGACTTCAGGAAATTTAGTCATTGAGTGTGATTATCAAGTTGAGTTCACAGATACTGCTATATGTATGTAATTTATTCTTTGAGCTGTGCTCACAGATTAAATTCTATATAAACCTGTAACTATCAGAGGAATGAAAAATGGGAATATTGGGTGAGTATTAAATATAGGTAGTATCTTCAAATATAACTTGCTTTCATTTTATTTTGATGTTTTAATTTTCATAACTTTGCAGTGTTATGTGTTCCTTTAAAGGTGCCTAGTTAAGGTTCTAGAAGGTCTTGTCAGGTGTATTTTTCTGTGCCCTTGCTTATAGAACAAATGCATAGCTTAGCTCTTTGATCCATAAAACATCCATGCTTTCCTTTTCCTTTTATTTTAAAATCAATACATCATTAAAAAAATTTGTCAGCAGATCAATGTTGGAGAAAAGTCTCTGTAACCATAGCACTAAACTACAGCTATTATCAAAAGTAGATTGTGTTCCTAAGAAGTTTGTCTTTCTAAAAAGAACATATTTTCATTTATAGTCAGTTACATACTGCATATGTGGTAGACATGCCCAGCTTCTGCACTCCTAATACTACACAGATACTTCACGAATCCAATTTCGAACTTCATTCCTTCCTGTTTTAATTTCAGATTCTTTGGATGAAGTAACTACATTTAAGGAAAAGAGGATCTATCTTGAGACTAGAGAGAATCACGAAGCTGGTTTTCTTCCCCAATTTATCCACACATTCCTTATATTAACATATGTAACATATATGAATTCAAGGACACTTGTAGGTGCTTTGTTTTACAGCCACTATTGCCTTACTTGGTTTGTTGCTCATTCTGTTCTGTATCTGACTCATCAGAGCTTTGGCTTGGTCTTTCATCCTTCTGAAATATACCTATTAGTGTAATGATTGTTTTATACTTTCCTATTTCCCAGCAGAATGAATCACCCTTCCATCTGCTAGTCTTTCTCAGCGTTTTCTTAATGTGGTATTTGATTCATCATATTGCAATAGCTAGAAGCTCTCTGAAGTTGTGATAAATGTTAGCAAAAAATCACTTGGCCTAAGGTTGACATAAGGATTTTTTCCTCAATGCCTCTCCCTTCCTTTGGGGGAGACAGTGTCTCTCACCACTGGAGTGACCATTGTAGCAAGGTCAGGAAGCCACCTGATTCTCCCTCCAGCACTAGGGTCACAGACATATCTCATCATATTTGGTGCTATGTAGTGCTAAGGAGCTGAACTCAGGTACTCCTTGAACAATGAACACTACCACTAAGTCTTCTCCACAGGGTTCCTGAGAGAATTTGGGGGTTTTGTTTTTAATTTTGTTTTTATTTTCAAAACTCCACATATGCTGATTCAAAAGCCACCCCAACAAATTTTCTAAGTATTAAGTTTTCCTTGGGGACAACATCCCAGACTCTCTCACCCCATAACATCTGGAACCAATCTGCATCCCAGACTCTCACCCTATAACACTTGCCAACAAATATCATCTTGCATTATTTAAATTTGTAACTGAAATATTAAGGAAGTTAGAATAGCTCTGTGATTCCCATCCCAGTTCAGCACAAGCAAATAGAAAGGCAGGGATGGAGCTAGGAGACACTGAAAGGCCTAAAGCCTTACAAGTAATCTCCATCTCCTGGATTTAAGACTTGGTCCTACATGGTTCAGAAACCAATATAGCAGTCCTCTACCATTCTTGATAACACCATATACTTTACATTTTATCTTTTCTGGGCTTTTTTGTTCTTCAACATGTAGTTATGTATGCCACATGTGAGATCATTTTTTCTGTTCCAATAAATCATTCATGCCTTTGTTTGTCAAGAAACCCAAGAAAGAGAAATATGAATTGGGAAAAGTTCAGCTGACTGAGTTCCATTAATTTTCAAGAATTGCAAGTGAAGGTCAATCCAAGGAAGAAGGAAAAATATCACAGGTTATTTTCTTAATGGTGAAAAACTGAGTTTTAGGACTATGATGACCTTAGTCCTTTTGAAAATATTTTATAGCTATAAGTAAGACTTAGCAGTTTATAAAGTAAAGCCCACAAACTCAATACAGTACAGAAGTAAAATACCTGAAAATTTGACATAGTTTTCTGTACTTAATATGATTCAAAAGAATATCATGGTAGTCTCTCCATAAAACATAAATTTTCTATGAAAATTTAAAGACGTTTATGTGTTCAGATTAATTTGAACATTCAGATGAAATTATTAATACATTGTATCTAATGTTCTTAGATTCATTTTCATTTCATGTCCAATATTTTGCATGGATATAAGTATATCAAATATGTGCAGTACTATCAGAGGACAGAGAGGGTGAGTGTTCCTCAGAACTGGAGTTGTGAATGGTTATGAGCCAACATGTGAGTGCTAGTAACCAAATGCAGGTCTTTTGTAGGAATAGTAAGTGCTGAACCAACTCTCCAGCCACATTAGCCCAGTGTGTGTCTCATATATACATCTAGGAACACACCTAAGTTTTGCATGAAATCACAAATGAGTTTGTTAATTCTGCTTTTCTTTCTGCTTCTCATACACAGAAGTGAAGCTGAGCTTAGGCTTAAAACCTTCACACAATCTAATTCCCTTCAAAATTGACATTTTTTGGTAATCTTAAAGCATTGACTTCAATGTTAAACCAGTTGGTTACAAGCATTCTCTGATCAGATCACTGTGATGTTTTCACAAATGCCCACTCAAACCTCAAACTGACTGACACTAGAGTTCTTTCTTTATCCTTCTAAAGTTTATTTTCTAAACACTAGGCTATACAGTTTGCAAAATTAACTATTAGACTTAATTGTTTTATAAAGATTCTCATCACACTTAGAAATAAAATATTTCCATCAAGACCTGGCAGCCAGCCTTCACATAAATAATTTCCTTCCCTTCCACTTTCTCTTCTCTCTCTCTCCCACCCCTCTTCATTTCTTTGTACAGCTTTCTCTTTAATATTTTTTAAATTAATTTTACAAACATCAAACTTCTAGGTACTTATCACAATTTAATAATCATAAGCATAATTTTGCTCTTCAATAAGTTTTGTGATAGACTGTGAACTATTAATCTTAAACTCTCTCATATATTTCCTTGCTTCTAATTTGACATGACTGCCTCTTTTCATAATTCTAAATGTTATATTTAGTCTCAGAAAAACTTTTCCTGATCATGGAGTCTAAAGCATTATCCTCCCTTCCTAGCATTATTTATACCACCATTAATTTTCTTCCTTATTACTATCTAATATTATTTTATTTCTTGTTTTCTCTCCCTAAAGAAAGACATATAAAGATAGAGAATTTAGCTGTATTCTTTATAACTAAAATAATGTCTTGGTGTAATAGGAACTATTTATCCTTTAGTTTATTTGATCAAAAGAAAAATTCTTACTGAATATGCTAAGGAAGGAAAATGACAAGTTCCAGGCTAGCCTGAAATACAGAGGGACTTTCAAATAAACTTGATAAAATAGAAATGTTGTAGAATATTATTTTAAGGTGTGTTACTGTATTTATGCTACATTTGTTTAAATCTGTGGTACTGTTACTTTGCCTATCTAAAATACTTGATGGTCTAATAATAAATTGATTGGCCAATAGCAAGTCAGGAGTAAGAATAAATGGGACTGGCAGGTAGAAAGTATATATAGGGGAAGAAATCTGGTGGGAAGAAGAAGAAGAAGAAGAAGAAGAAGAAGAAGAAGAAGAAGAAGAAGAAGAAGAAGAAGAAGAAGAAGAAGGAGAAGAAGGAGAAGAAGGAGAAGAAGAAATATACAGAGAAGAATGAGGACCTGAGAGGCAGCCACCCAGAGCCACCCAGGTACACAGCAAGCCAAGAATTAAGAAACAAAGAAAGGGGTACCGGAATGAAAAAGAGAAACCTCAGAAGCAAAAGTGGACAAGAAACAACTAAGATAAAGCCAAGAATTTATAACTCAGAATAAGCCTCCATGTATGGATTTTTATATATTGATTCAAATTTAGAATTAATTTCATTCCACTGTATATATGTATCTACTCTTGTTTGTGTACTGTGCTTATGCAGTTCATTTAAAAATGCAATGTATAACTAAGAAATGAGGTTAGTGGTTAGTCTATAATAATCAAACTTGTAGTCACATTAAGAACATTTTTAAGTTTAAATAGATTTAAGTAGATAAATGGTCTTCAAATACTTCAAAGATCTATAAAATATGGCATTTAAAATATTTTGTTAACTTAATGTTTTTCATGACATTGAGACACATTGTTCCTGGGAGCACCAATTTACTTTAGAAAAGATGGTGTGCATTGAAGAAACTCCTAATGAATTTGCTTTCATTATGGCAAGGTTAGCCAGTGGGCAAAGAAGCTGTTTTTGCCTTTGATTGCAGACAATTTGTTGTGCAGGCTAGACATGCAGGACACACAGGACAAAGATTATTTAACATTCCCAAAACAAGGAAGGATAGTCTTTCAAAATTCCTGTTTTGCAGAAGGGTGTGAGATATTCTGGAAGACACAGAGGAAAGTGACTGACAAACTTCACCAATACAGGAAGGACAGTCTTTCAAATTTTCTGCTTCACTGAAAAGTCTTCCAGATACTCTAGACTTGCATGCTAAACAGGTATGCTTCAATGCTGTAGAGGCATTTTGGGTGACTATTCAAGCAATCAAATGTCTCTGTTGTTAGATAATATTACATCCTTCTGGCTTTGTGATGGAGTTGAAGTCTAGGTATTTATAGTGGCAATTTTCCTTAGTTATGATAGAAAGGAAATTAGGTACAAAACTTTGTATTCACTAAGATAAAATAGATAATGAAGAATTTTCTTTAAATTTACCAGACACAAAAAATTGCACATTGTGAACATAATCCTACTATTATAATTGCTAATGTCTTACTATGTTCAAGTTAAAAACTTGATAAAAGAGGAAAATGTTGTAGAATATTATTTTAAGGCATGCTACTTTTGTTTAATATTTCATTCGTTTAACTCTGTGAAACTATGTTATGTTGACTGTCTAAGACACCTGATGATCCAATAAAGAACTGAATGGCAAATAGCAAAGCAGTAGAAAGGAGGGGCAGAGCTAGCAGGCAGAGAGTATATATAGAAAGAAAAATCTGGGAGGAAGAAGAAAAAGCAAGAAGAATAGGACACTCACTAAGGGCTAGCCACCCAGCCGGGCACCTAGTAACCCAACCAGCTACCCAGCCAGCTCTGAGTAAGTGTTAAAGTTAGATATATAGAAGTAAGTAAAGGAAAAAGCCCAGAGACAAATGGTAGATGGAATAATTTAAAGTTAAGGAAATCTGGCAAGAAACAGGCTAAATAAGGTGGGGGCATTTATAACTAAGAATATGCTTCTGTGTGTGATTTATTTGGGAGTTGGGTGGTGGGCTCTCAAAAGAGCAAAAACAACCAACAACATAGAAAGAACTATGTTCTTCTAAAAGAACCACAAAAAAGGAATCTGTTTACCACAAACTTTCAACAATTGACTAGTGGATCGTTGAAGGAAGGAGATAAATTAATTGATCATTATAAACAATCTTTTAACCAATTATTAAGTAGGAAACAATATTTATAATATTCATCTATGACTTATTTTTGTATTGTCTTCCATAATTCATTGTTCCATTGATGAAAACCTACAGAAAGTTTTGCATACAGAACACTTAAGGAATGGAGGTGTTTTATTATTGTCTTTATACAAACATACCAGAGCATCATAGAAGGTACAAAGAAGTAGATTGGCAAGATTAAATAATATAAACAACAATTCTGTAACTCAACTTTTTATTCAACTTGTCACAATTTTGATTTATTTTTGTCCAGTATTTAGTGTTGTGGAATATTTGTTTAACTATGAAAAGATGTTTTGCATTTGTTTAACTATGTAAAGATGTTGGATTTGTTTATGTTGCAGAATAATTACTTAACTATGTAAAGATGTGTTGCTGTTTTTACCTTGCCTCCAAAGGGCACCTGATTGGTCTAATAAAACACTGTAAACCAATAAGAGATATAATCAGAACTTAAATTAGAGAATAAGTGGAGGAGTTTTAGGCTGCAGAAAACAAAAGGAAATGGCAGGGAGATAGATGCCAGGAATCAGGCAGACATGGAATAAAGAGGGAAGTATGACATACAGAATGAAAGAAAGGAAAAAGAGCCCTGAGAGAAAACATATATGAATAGAAACAGGTTAAATTAAGTTAAAAGAGCTAGTGAGACAAGCCTAAGCTAAGGCCAAGCATTCATAATTAGTAATAAGTCTCCATGTCTTTATATGGGAGCTGGTTGGCAGCCTGAAATAAATTCCAACAACAAACAAGAAAATTAGAATTTTAATCTAGAGTCATGAAAAAGAATTAAAATACTTTCAGTAGTTTGTGAGCTAATGAAGTAGTGATTGGACAAGGTGTTGTAACATAACAGAGTAATTCAATATAGATATTGAACTATTGAGTAAATGAGTGAACAAATTAAAAGTTTTAAAGATCATTGACAAACTCTAAAGCAATTAGATTTTTTTGGACAAAAGAAGAAACTAAAATTAGTAAATAAATTGATGAATTCATAAATTGCTGATATTAAGATATTGTGTATTAATAACATTTCCAACCATTAGATAATGAGCTAAGCATGGAACAGACTAGAAAAATAAGAAAAAAGAAACACACTTTTATAATAGTTTCAATCTTGAACTTAGCAGAAGTTGGTATATAAAAGGAACAGACATAGAATTGAATGGTGAAAACATGTTTGGATTTGGAAGACAAGTGACTGGTATGAGTTGGAGTAGAAACCTCATCCCCATCTTACTTGGTATCCTCTGAATAGGAGTGCATGACAGTGTATCCGAGGATTACCCAGAGCTCTACAGACTCAAGGTCCCTTTCACACTAATTGTCTGAATCCCTAGATTTATAAAAAACAGAGACTACTCTCTCTTCTGACTGAGAGGGTTTGGAGGGGGAAGGGAGTTTGAACAGGGGATACATGGGTAAAGAATATGACTTTATTAATAATTAAAAAAGAACATTAAAAAAGAGAATATTCTCTCATAACTTTTGAATCTAGGATGTGCTATGAAAATGCAGCACCAGATATGACATCTACTGAGGACTTCTCTAGGCTTCCAAGGAAATGTCCTTGTTGCTCCATCTGCCAGAGCAGAAGACACTGCTCTCACATGATGAAAGGCAGAGATGCACAGAACAAAAGCTGACCTATCAGCCCCTCCATCCTGTGTCTGCAGGAAGGAGTGGATCAATTCCATTTGGAATCAATGAGTTGAGTACATTAGATAGCTCATGTAGATTATCTATGCCAAAATCATCTTCTATAATAGGCTTAACTTAGTGCAGTTTCTGCAAGGCTCATTTGTGACTTTTATGTGGCAAGATTTTTATTTTTTTATATTTAATTTTGAGTATGTGTGTGTGCCCACATGTGTACATGTGTATGCATGTTATTGTGTTTCTCTTTCTGTGTGTCTATATGTATATGTTGTAATGAATTTATTTGTGTGTATGTGTGTGGCAATCATGTGTTTACTGAGATGTTTATATTCAGGGTTGTATGCAACTTCCTACAGGCAGAGGCCCAAAGATGACATCAAACATCTTTCTCTGTCACTCAGAATTACATTTACTGAGGCAGGGTCTCTTGCTGACTCCTACCAGTTCAGCTCCACAGCTTGCCTTGAGGATGCCTGATCTCAGCTTCCAGAGCATTAGAATAACTGGGTTGACAAGGCTTTCTGGCTTTATATGAGTTCTAAGGATCACAGGTCCTTATATTTGGCTGACAATTATTTTATCCATTAAGTCATCTCCCCTGGGCCAGGATCTCTTTTTGCTTTACCTTTGTATTACATTTATTTATGTGTTAGTTTGGTTTGTATTTTGTATGCTTGATTGTTTGTTTGTTGGGGGCTATGACATAACACACAGAGAGATCAAACACCAATTCAGAGGAGATGTTTCTTCTTCCGATCATGAGGGTCAAATCCAGGATGTCAAGTTTGGCTACAAGTGCCTTCAGCTACTGAAAATTTTTACATTGTCTCTGCATCCTCCAGGTTTTCTGATTGAATTAACATTTTCTACTCCAGGTTGAGACTTCCACGCATGCAAAGTAGGTCAGGCTCTACCATACCTTGTGACTGATGAGCTGGAAGCTTCTCCTGGGGCAGCATTCAGATACATCAGAACATTTGGACATACATTCAACCTCTTGCTCCCAAACAGGGAAAAGTCAAGAGCAGAGAGGCTCATCCTGACAACATGGCACTTTAATGATAAAAGGAACTAAAGGACTGGACAACATAAAAATTCCTAATTTTGATGCACCTATTTTGTTTAGCTTTATTGTATTACCCAGAGTTCTTAAGAAGGAAATTATAATACTCCAAGTAGAGTTGAGTAACTATTTGTAGCAGGAAAAGGGCTCTGGGGTTTCCAATTCTGCCTCTTTGTAGATATCACTCCCTTTATTCATTATTTTATAGATTCTCTCCAAGTTTCTTAAGTCAGAAGTTTCTATTTTATTTGAAATGTACTTACCTTCTTTAATCACACAAAGACTTACAGTAGATCTAGCAATTTTCAAGTAAAATAGTAGTGTTTCCTGTTATGACACAGTGGGAATCTGGTGGAATTAGCAGGATGCAATTCCAACTTCTACCTCACATTAAAATTGTGTCTAGCATAAGGTGCTACAGTGAGCTATGAATTGCTTTCTTCAACACTCTATGTACCTGTAGTCTTTTCCCTTATTACGAATGTATTTTAGATTAAAGTGTACACTAAGAATAATAATTCTTGGGGTAAATGCAAGTATGAACAATAACTTTCTCCTAAACAGGATTATCTACAACATGTGATTTTTGTGGACTTGCTTTCTCATAATGATTAATGTCACACCTTCAAGTAAGACTTCAGAAACTGAGCAACGTAATCAACATACTTCAGAAGTCAGACAGTGGAAAAAATTATTTGTTATGAAAGTGAAATCTGCTGACATGATTAATGAATATTTTTGTTGCATGTGATGAAGATTCAAGAAGTTAATCTTGAAAAATAACCATACACATAGAAACATGTACATACAGATATACTATACAAATATGCCTAATCACACACACATGCATGCCCATACATAACCACATGCATGAACACATATGCACATGCATATATGCAAACACACAAGGCATTTTGAAGTAAAGGTAATTTCAAAAGACAGAGTGTGAGGGAAAAAACACAAACTAATTAATTGGACATAATTGAACCAATGGTCATCTCAGGAAAGTAGAATGTTTTTTCACTGAAAATGCCAATGAGTAAAACTAAGCTGTGTAAATATGAACTTCAAAGACTAAGGTCAAGACCAGTCTGCTAAAACGTAGCTATTAACTTTGGGTAAAAAGCCCTTACTTTCAATAAAGAAGCTTCTTTCAAAGATTTGTATGCTGTGGGTTTCAAAGATAACAAGAAAGGGTATATGGGAGTTTTCAGAGTGAGAAAAGAGAAGCTGGGAATGATGTAATTTTAATCTCAAAAATAAAAAAACGATAATTTTTTAAAACTCAGAAGAATAAATGAATGTGAGTTGGCTGGAAAATCAACTTGAAGATGCCAGCACTTTGTGTAATTTATAGAAAGCAGATAATGTACAAAAAAAAACTATTTCTGTAGGATTTTTAAATTATTTTTAACTTGTTCTTTTAAATGTATTTTCTTGTCTACAAATTTTAATACTATTTCCTGAGTATGTCAACTTGTATATTCTATTTTTCCTTTTGAAATTGAACCCCTTTCTTTTTAAATTTTACTGTAATTATTAGAATTTAGATTTGTGTATTTATACATAATCATATATGATCATACCTGTGCATTACTTTACTACTTCAGTTCCTCTATATCCCTCCAACACACCCTCTCCCACTAACTTCCCTTTTTATATCATATGAAGTACACAAAGTGTTAACTATTATTTTGTACACAGGTATGGGAAGTGTGTTCCTACATGATGTGTGTGTATTGGCATAAGTGCCATGACACAATTGGAACCAAAGGACAACTGTGTGGAGGTAGCTCTCTCCCTTCATTTCTAATGTGGTTCTGAGAATCAAAGCCAGGACCTAGGCTGGAATGGCAAGCATCTTTACCCACTGACAAATCATTCTCAATCACAAGTGTCTCCTGTTGCCCTTTTCTTTTTCAACCAATATTACCTTGTACCTGGCATTTAATAATTTAAAAAATTGCATTTAAATTCTGTTTCTTTGAACACAAAAGGGTTCCAAATCTTTTTTGTTGACCTTAGAAGAGGCATTATAGGAGAACAGAATCAATGCCTGCATGTGTCCAGTAAAAGTATTCTTCAGTACATAGAGGATAGAGAAAAAGAAAATGTTCGATCAAACCATGGATGAAGCATTAGGCCTCAGACCTGCTGTGTCCTTTGAGCTGTATCACATTTTAAAATATCAAATGCCTTTTCTGCAACGAAGCCAAGTAAAGCTCAGCCCTCAAATCCTTATCAGGCTGTTGATTTTAATTTTGTGCTTCTTTTATTGTGACAAAAGGGTTCAGGTATGAAGGGAAGAGTACAAAGAAGAAAGTCCAGAGCAAGATGTGATGGTGTCAGCTGAATCTCCTCATAATAAGCTTAAACTTGCTCAATAATCAACCATGGGTTTGTAGAAAAAGGGATGGTACCCTCCGTTCCCTTCACTGAAAACCAGCTACAAAAACGTGCTTCACAAAACAACACACAGGCTATTTGGGCTGCACTACTTGTATGTGTTTGGCCTGGACTCTCTAAAATAATTCAAAATATGAAAGAAAACACTATAGTGTGACAGAAGTGGATCCCTAATATTGACAAGTGTGATATTCACACTTGAGTATAAACATTTAAAATTTAGCAATTGTTAACTTTGCAAAAACTGAATTAGTCAAAGTGAACATCCATTCTATTTTTTATTTTTCAATGTGATGATAAATCTTATATTACTCAAATTAAATCACTAGCTTCTCTTGGTTATTTAAAACTTGTCAGTGTTGCCATGTTTGCAATTTAAAATCTTGTTCCTATCAAAAAAATAAATTCTGAAGTTATTAATAGAGAAAATACAAAGGTTTTCTATACCTTCAAGCATTAATTTCTAAGAAATATAATAAGAGATGTGGTTAATAAATATTTATTCCTTAGAGTAATAACACTTTAATACATGGAAGGTTGTGAAACACTTGTCTTGGAAGTATAAGTCTGACTATTAAAATACTAAAAGATTAATTTTCATTGTTGATAACTGATGAAACTATACAATTTTGCATTGACTGATACCTGTCAATAGAATGTGAAGCATATAATTTTGAGTGAGATCCACAAAATGTGGATATCAGCATGAACAAGATCGGCCACCTTCTTGTTCAATTTATTCAATCCATTTGGTCTTGATGATGTGAAACACTCAAGCTGGCAGCTGGCAATGTTTTGAGCACGTCTCAAGTCTGCAGCTCAATCAGGTGCTATTTAGAATCCTGTTGTTCTGGATCTATGCAGGAGAAGGGTGCTGTCACTTTCAATGTCTGTGTACAAAGGAGCAAGATCAATGTTTTTTTCTTGCAAAACTTATTTTATGACTTTCTCAGGACAGGTTTTGAATAGTTAATTGTCTTCTACTACTCATTAGCAGAAGTGATGTCTTAGGTCAATGTGACATAGCCCACCATTAAAGTATTTGTTCCTTCACGCAATATCTACAATGCTGGGATGATCACAGCAAAGAAATTAGCTGTTAATCAGGCAACTGTTAGTTGCCAAGAGTTGAAATTAAATGAGTACCTTAGCTTTTATCAAAATGGATTTTTAAATTTTTAATTGGTGATTTTCAAGAGAAGGAAATTAGAGAGTATTGTGGGATTGTTGCCTACACAATGTGTTCTAAAAAATTTCTGCATAGAACTGTGTCATTAGATTTACATGAAAGCTTTATAGACTCCATATCATGCAAAGTTAGACCATTTATTCATTTTAATAAAATTATTTTTCAAAATGGCATTTTCATATAAAATTAATTCATTACAATTTAAAAATTTCTTTTCGACATTAGTTACTCCAAACTTATCTCATAATATTCTTGTATCAAATGATGAAAGGCCCTGGCTCTGTCTGAATGCCATGCCACAGTGTAAATATGGAATGAGTCATATTTCCAGGTGACTAAGTTAGAAATATAATAACATCACTAGCTTTTCAAAAAATATTAACAAAACCCTGATTTTCTTACATGAAAACTGAATGTCCACCAATTTTAGAAACTTTGGAACAAGTATAGCAAGTGCTTAGTAATCAACATAGCAAAAAAGCACCTATTCTGAATGAAGGACTAGGCTAGAGGTAGGAATACCAGTACAATGCCCCATCAAAATGCTTAGTGATCTATCAGAAGAAAGCACAAGAAGCTATAACAACAAGATGAGGTCAGAGAACTGGGAAGAACAGTAACCCCTTAACACCGCTTGGGGGATGCTTGAAGAAGACAGACAAGGGAGGAAAAGGTTTACATAGGTAAAAGACTCTGTGGATGAGCTTGGCCCAATGAAAGCAAGAGCAGAGAAGCTTGGGAAACAGAGTAGGGAAGATAAAGTGAAGCACGGAACAATGTTAATTATGATCTCCTCATATATAAGAAAACAGCATGAGATCTTTACTATAATTATAACTTTATTTCATTATTCATGATTACTGCAATATGGGTTAAACATTTACTCCACATCTACAGCTTTAACTAAGCAACATATTCAATGCAGGAAATATTTATACACACACTTACAGACATTTTCCTTTATTTTTAGCAAATTTCTTTAGATTAAATATTAATTTAGTAACATAACTATACAGAGCCTTAATACTATTTACTTCATATAAATTACAAGTCTTTTTTTCCACTTTATCCAATTAACTTCCTTAGAACGCTTCCACACAGGGGCACAGATCCGTCAGTAATGCATGATCTAAGTACATCTTGCCTTACAAGACCATCTAATTTGCTCTAAGATTTTCCCCAGAAAGTATTTTGTTCTTTCAGTTAACCTTTATGTGCTATCTTCTCATAAGCCATAAATCATAATCAATTTATGTCTTAAGTATTCTTCCCTAAGTGAATAGATTAGAAATCTTTAAATCCTTTCTAACAGAAAAGTTTTCAGATGACGCATCTGAAGCCCAGGTATCTGTGTTTCAACCTTTTCTACAGCAGCAGAAACAAGAGAACCTATCATCAGTATATATTTTTATATATCTATGTACCTATTTACCTAACTAGGTAGCTACCATCTAGTTATGTATTCATTATGGTCATTGAAAAAAAAACATAATAAATCAACTTTACATATGCACATTAATAAAAGATACCAAAGGAAAAAATATATTTATCATTGATCTTCTTTTGCTACAGAATTTACATGTACACACACATGCATTAACTGTAAGATGCAGGCAAATTATTATGTATAATGAGAATTATTTCACTTACTAGATGCAACACAGAAATCCAGGAAAGTATGTTCAATGGCCTGGAAGCTAGAGGATTGATAATAAAGACTCTGCTGTGTTGTCTTGGAAACCATTAGTACCAATGATGGGAGACAACAGATTTCCACATTTATTCAGAGGAAAAGAAAATTCAGTCTCTTTCTACCTCAGTATTGAGTTCAAGATAGTGCTGGTCTGATGCTCACTCACATTGGGAAGGATCATTTTCTTTAGTCATACCTATAATTCAGATGATTATCTCTTCCAGAAACACCACACAAAACACCCAGAAACATTTTATCATATATCCTGGTAGCTCATGACCCTGTTACCATCAAAATGTGTCATAGAGGTAGATTGTATTAAGGACTCATTTCCTGTGATGCAAAGGATTCTGAAACTTCAGAGATAATTAAACATATCCGGTCTTTCTGTGACAGAGTTCAGTATAACATTTCATTAAAATGGAAGGCAGCATCCTTAAACACTGCAGTAAGGCAAAAACACAACAAAGAATAAATTCTCTTCATTTTTCTCACTTTCCCCTCATAATGTCTCCTAAACTAACTCAGATTTCACAGTTTATTGCTTTCATTATCTGACACAAATCTTGTTTTAAAATCAGAAAAGTTCTCATTAATAGATTCCTATAAATTAATTTGACTTTTCTAATTTCAGGTAACATCAAAATGATCTAACTCAGCATTAACATACAAAAAAGTTTGATACATTTTATATACAAGCATAAATAGATACATTGTACTGGCTGATTGTGTGTGTCAACTTGATAAAAGTCCAGAGAAGGAGCCACCATAGGAAATGCCTCTATGAAATCCATCTGTGAAGCATTTTCTCATTTGTATTCAATTAGGGAGGGTTTAGCCCAAGGTGAGTGATGCCATCCTTGGGCTGTTGGTTCTGGGTTCTATCAGGAGGTGGCTCCATGGCCTCTGCATCAGCTCCTGCCTCCAGTATCCTGGTGTGTTTGATTATCTGTTCTGATTTCCTTTAGAGATGAACAGCAATGCTGAAGTGTAAGCCTAATAAATCCTTTCCTCCCCAACTTGTTTTATGGTCATGATGATTTGTCACAGCAATAGGAACTCACTGACACATGCATCGACATAAGCCTCAGTTCCTTATATTATCAATGTAAGCTGACAGCATTTGTTAGGTTTTTTTTAATTAAGGAAAGCCTAAATATACAGGTATTTTGGTCTATTGCCCATGTATCAAAGATTATGTCTTTAGCAATATAGCTATCACTTTTATAACAATTTCTAAGCATTTATCAGATGAGATGACAATTTGGCATGATCTTTTGCTAAGGGCTGTTCTGGATAAATTCATGTCAAGCTGACACAAGCTAAAGTAACCTGAGAGGAGGGAGCCTGGAAAAAGTAAATGATTCCAAAAGACTGGACAGTATAAAAGACAGAAGGACATTTTCCTAATCAGTGATTAATGGGGGATGCAACCAACTGTGGGTGGTGCCACCGTTGGGCTAGCAGTCCAAGGTTTTCTATAAAAAAGCACCCTGAATAAGCCATAGGAAGCAATCCAGTAATCATTACCCTCATGAATATTGATGCAAAAATTCTCAACAAGATTCTGGCAAACCATATACAACAACATATAAAAAATATCATCCACCACAATCAAGTAGGCTTCATCCCAGAAATGCAGGGATGGTTCAACATACGAAAAACCATAAATCTCATCCATCATATAAACAAATTGATGGGAAAAACCACATAATCACATTCTTAGATGATGAAAAGGCTTTTGACAAAATCCAACACTCCTTTATGATAAAAGTTCTGGAGAGGTTAGGAATGCAGGGACAATATCTAAATATAATGAAGGTGATTTACAAGAAGCCAATGGCCAACATCAATATAAATGGAGAAATACTCAAAGCAATCCCACTAAAATCAGTAACTAGACAAGGATGTCCTCTCTTCTGTGATCTATTCAATATAGTTCTCAAACAATTACCTAAAGCAATAAGAGAATGAGAGGAAATTAAGAAAATACAAATTAGAAAAGAAGGGAAACTATCTGTATTTGCGGATGATATGATTGTGTACATAAGTGACCCACAAAATTCTACAGCTGACAAACACCTTCAGCAATGTAGCAGGATACAAGATTAACTCAAAGAAATCAGTAGCCCTCCCACACACTAAAGATCAAAGTGCTGAAAAAGAAATAAGGGAAACATCACCTTTTATAATAGCTGCAAATGGCATTAAATACCTTGGTGTAACTATAACCAAAGAAGTAACAGATTTATTTGACAAAACTTTAAATCACTGAAGAAAGAAATTGAAGAGGATATCTATTAGAAAACGAAAAGATCACCCATGTTCCTGGATAGGTAGGATCAACATAGTAAAATTGGAAATTCTACCAAAACAAGCTACAGAATCAATGCACTTCCCATCAAAATACCAACAGAATTTTTTACAAACCTTGAAAGAACAATACTCAATTTCATTTGAATAACAGGAAAGCCAGGATTGCCAAAACAATTTTACTCAACAAAAGAACCTCAAGAGACATCAATATCCCTGACTTCAAGTTATACTATAGAGCTACAGTAATAAAAACAGCCTGATACAGGTAAAAAAACAGACTTGTGGATCAATGGAATCAAATTGAAGATCAGACATTAACCCAAAAACCTATGAACACCTGGTCTTTGACAAAGAGGCTCAAAATACTCAATGGAAAAAAGATAGTATCTTTAACAAGTGGTGTTGGCATAGTTGAATGGTAGTATGCAGAAAGATGCAAATAGATCCAAGGCTATCATCCTGCACAAAACTCAAATCCAAGTGGATCAAAGACCTCAGCATAAACCCAGCCACACTGAACTTGATAGAAAAGAAAGTGGGAAATAACTTCCAAGGAATTGGCACAGGTGACCACTTCCTAATTATAACACCAGTATCACAGGCACTAAGAACAACAATCAATAAGTGGGACCTTCTGAAACCAAGAAGCTTCTGTAAAGCCAAGGACACAGTCAATAAGACAAAATGACAGCCTACATAATGGGAAAAGATTTTCACCAACCCTGCAAGTGATAGAGGACTGATCTCTAAAATTTATAGAGAACTCAAGAATCTAGAGCCCAAAACCTTGAGTAACCCAATCAAAAAATAGGATTCAGAACTAAAAAGGGAATTCTGAGCAGAAGAATTACAAATGGCTAAAAGGCACTTGAAAAAGTGCTGAAAATCTTCAGTCATCAGAGAAATGCAAATCAAAACAACTCTGAGATTCCACCTTACACCTGTCAGATTGCCTAAGATAATAGACACAGATGACAACCTATGCTGGAGAGGTTGTGGAGCAAGGGGAACACTCCTCCAATGTTGGTGGGAGTGTAAGCTTGTTTAGCCACTCTGGTATGCAGTATATTGGTTTCTAAGAAAACTGGGAATCAATCCCCCAAGGATACAGCAGTACCACTACTGGGCATATACTTTCACACTCCAAAGGTATTAGCTCAATTATGTTCACAGCAACATTATTCGTAATAGCAAGAACTTGGAAACACAGTAGATGCCCATCAACTGAAGAATGGATTAACAAACTTGAGAATATCCTCCTGAGTGAGGTATCACAAGCTGAGAAAGAAATGCAGAGGTTGTACTCAATCATTAGTGGACTTAAACAAAAAGCAAAACATTTCCAAGTGGAAAACCACAACCACTGAACAGCCTGGGATCTGAAACACCTTGGACCAGCACCTTGAAGCCCATTCCCTCCAGAGAAACCTGGACCAGCCTGACCCAGTCTTGATGTTGGGATGAAGAGATCAGATCTGCCTGGAGTGGATGCTGAACTAAGCTATCTTGGGACCTCCAGCTTTTTCTGGGGAGGAGATAAGGAGATGGGGAGAAGAGAGAGTAACTGAGAGAGGAGGGGGAAGGAAGTTTAAACAAGGATATACATGGATAAAAAATGAGACTTTATTTATAAGAAAAAAGAAAAATAATTAAAGATAAAATAAATTAAATAAAAAAGAAATAATTTAAATGGGAAGAAATGAACTATTTTATCAAATTAATGAACATACTATTTCACTCATCTGAAACAATAAGTGTAAACACATTTTAATTAATAATTATTTATAATATTCAGCTCATTATGGCTTTCTTCTTTCTAAATATAAGCCCCCAAACTGCATAAATACTTATTACTTACTTTGGAGCATGTACTTGGTCATTTAGATCAATGCTATTAGTCTGATTCAGTGCAATAGATATTAAAAGAATAAAATTACTGCAACATAAAATAATTAAAAATTTTATTATGACATTTGTGTTTCTGAGAAGTTTTTAGTAGTTTCAGTTGTGATTCCCATTACACATCTGTTTAGACCATACTGTATTTAAATCAACTGAGCCTGGATTAATTACTATTTCCTTTAGAAAACAGAAAGATAGAAATTTTATATTTTGATTAAAAATCTCCAGTAATTTTTGGGGGTTATCTCATAATGTACTACATGTGAAAGAATATCTACTTTATAGATATTTCAATTCATTATTTATAATTAAGAATAAATACCACATGTCTTAATGATGAGCATTGAAATTGAAGTAAAATTAAAAAGACTGCATATACACTATACATATATATTTATGAATGTATACAAGATTATAATTTAAAAATAGATATTTGTAAATAAGTGTCCTTTAAAAAAGGTGGACCTGAACAAGAGTTCTCAAAAGAAAAGAGAATGCCTAAGAAGCATCTCAAAAACTGTTTGTCATCCCTAACAATTAGGAATACATATACTAGAACAACTCTAGAATTTTATCTTACCCCAATTAAAATGTCAAACATCAACAAAATAGCCTACAAATGCTGGAAGAAGAATAGGGAAAGGGAATAATCATTTAGTATTGATGAGATGGGACTGTAAACTGACACTGTGGAAATACGTGTAAAGAGTTCTCAAAAGCTAAAATAAACCTATCATTTGGCCTATCTCTATCATTCCGTGGCATATGGAAGAGCTGGATATCCTGTTCCACTGACACTTGTCTAGCCATGTTTATTGATACATTATTCACAACAGATAGCAAATGGAAACAAAGTAAATATCCTTTGACTGATAAATGGATATTGATAATATACGCAATT
The DNA here is from genome assembly GCA_004025045.1 of Sigmodon hispidus. Lineage (NCBI taxonomy): Eukaryota > Metazoa > Chordata > Mammalia > Rodentia > Cricetidae > Sigmodon > Sigmodon hispidus. The sequence goes on from PVIH01010855.1 coordinate 63,043, forward strand.
GATACTGGTAATATATGCAATGTGATACAATTCAGCTGTGAAGAAATATGAAATCTCACATTTCTATAAGACACAATATTAAACACCTGGTCCTCTGGTGTTTCCCAGTCTTTCCACTTCTTCTTTCCTCTTGCTCCCTGTGCCTTGAGTGCCATAAAGTCTCACCAACATGATTGCCTAAACATGAGCTAAATAAGAATTCTAGATACTCTACAGTGAACAGAGGAAAGCCTAGCAGTCCTCACCCCTAACACAGAGACCTGCCAGCAGCTAAGGAATTCTGAGAGTGTGAGAAATAGTCCTCCCCAGGGAAGGGTATACTAATTGATTATCCAATACCAAATGGTTAGAGCTGAAAATGTACATTCAAATAGCATTCAGACAGAACTGACTGTTCTTAGGAATACATATATTTTGTAGCAACAATTACTGAACAAAGAAACAATGAAATTGAAGAGAACAAGGAGGGGGTATGAAAGAGTTTGAAGAAATAAGTGGGAGAGGCAGAATGATTTGATTATGATTTCATAATGTAAAAAAAAGTAGCAGGAAAAAAGATGGCTGTCCAGCCACTTATATAATCTCACTAAGAATTTTACTATGTGCTTTAGAAAATTAATCTCTGAAACCCTATACCAGGGGTGTGGACTAATGAAGAATTTTGATAAATATTAAGTATGTAATTAGCAAGCATGTGTTACAAACTAAACAGGTAAATTTTTAACTAAGATTTGGTTGTTCTTCAGCTCTCTAAGAGATCAATTAGGTGGAAGGAGTTCACACAGTAAGATTATACCAATGTACAACACTATGCAGCATGACTGGATTACACCCCAACATTAGTGTAATCGTTTTAACCTTCTGTAAACTCTAGCAACAAAAAGAGAAGCAGGTCACAGGCTGAGTGCCAAAGCACTAAATATTTTATTTCACTTTTCTTTGAATAACATCTTTCATTTACATAGGTGAAACTCCCCGTGACTTTGCCACTTTAATTCTGAGGTTCAAGAAAGCCAAGGGAGGGCACATCTCTAGCAGTGAAAGATGGGGTGAGGTAAGGTAAAAGATGGTATCAAGTAAGAGGTTTCTGGTCTGTCCTGGCCTGTGGTACAGACCCACAGCTTCGCAGACCTGCAAACCTGCACATCCACAGACCCACAGAAACACACATGTGCTTATATTAATTTTATTCTGATTGGCCTATGGCTCGGGCATATTTCCACCTAGATCTTTCATCTTAATTGAACTCATTTCTATTAATCTGCCTAGCCATGTGGCTTAGTACCTTTTCTTAGAGCAGCATAGTTTTCCTCTGCATCTGCTGACTTTTCCTGGTGTCTCTCTGGCATCTCTCTAGCAACTCTATTCTTTTCTGCCTTCTGGCCAGTCAGCTTTTTATTAAACCAGTAGGAGGGACAAATATTAACAACATACCAGAACATACTTCCACAGCACTATGGTTTCCTTTTTTCATTACCCTCTCCTGGTTATTATTGCATTTGCACATGAATGAGAGAGTTGTTTTTTGTTTTTTTTGGTTTTTTTTTAACAGAAAACAGTCCTGAAGGATGTTTCCTTTTGGTTTTACTTTTAGAAACAAGAGAAAGAGGAAGGTGATTCAAACCCAAAATATGATTTGTGACATTTTCTACTTAACCATTTTTACAATGTTTAGCTATGCATAAAAGTTGTATAAAATAATAGCTTTCTTTTTTAAAAAACTTTTAGTTTATTTATTTAGTTATACAAAATAATGAGTTTCATTTTATACTGGATCAAGTGCATTTTGATTTATTTAACTTTTTCTATTACCCTGGACTGTCTCCCCAGCCTTGATATTTTTCCCTCTTTGCAAATATATTTCCTACTTTTCTTTTAAAAATATTTATTTTATTCCTTGACAGTTTTATTTAAGTGTAAAGAATTTTACTTCTTTTCCTCAACATTATCCTGTCTCATTTTCCAATCTCCAACTAAAGCCATTTATCATTTAATTTTTAATGTCTGTTTTTTATCTGTGAAGCTAGTATATTCTCCAACTACTTAAAAAGTGAAAAAAGACACACTAGTAATTATTTCCAAATTCAAAATCTTAATTAGTTTTGTGACATATTTATCTTTTAAGAATAGGAAAACTTGCTGAGCAAGCAAGACAACACGCAGATTATGGGGCTTTGTGAGCTGTCTAGCTCCATGTTCAGTGAGAGAATCTAATTCAAGTGAATAAGGACAGAGTGAGGAAGCAGGGCATCTGGTGTTCACCTCCAGCCACTACATACATGTACAGGTGTACACACCTGCAGGTACATGCCTGTATACAGCACCTTCACATACACTTATAATTAAAAGATTACAGAAAGTCATAGCTCTTTAAATGTAAACAAATGTTTCCCCACACAGAACTTCTGCAGATACCCTTTCATTAATTTATTTTCTCTCCAAACCTATAAACCTGCTCATGCTGTACTGTCTTTCTTTTCTATATTACAGAAGTCAAAGGAATTCTCAGAATTTTGTCTGATTATTTCTGTAAGTTTTCTCTACACTTAAAGCTCTATTTAATGAATTTTCTCTACAAAGGTTTTTCATGTTGTTCTTTTAAATGTTTGTTTACCGTCTCTGTATAGAACAAATAATGCCATTACTCCATGTACTACTGTAAGCTTTAACATACACTTCTATGATAACATGTAACTGATTGTAATAATATAATTCACCTGAAATTCTGAGTAAAACCTCTGGCTTATTGGTTTTGCTGTGGACTTGGTAAAAAGAAAAGTGTAATAAGTTGACTTATGACTATTTTCTATTTCTTGTGTTAAAAGACCTATATCAAGAGTTTTTGGTATCAGTAAAATAAGTTCCTCTGTTTAGAGTAAAAAGTACAGTGCTTGAGGCAGTAGAGAAAATGCTGCTACGTTTTAACATTACTTATCTACACTACTGGCCATGTTGGACAACAAGCTACTTGAAAGAAATATATAATACAAACCACATATTTTAATATATGTTGAAAAGAAATGTTTTATTATTATATCATAAAACCTTGATAACATGTTTAGTATATTCAAAGTAATTTTAAGTAAGACTAAATTAATTTAAAATTGTAAAAATTGCAAAAATGGGATGTATAGTTATATACCACTTTATTTTCTCTTTATTACACCTTGATGTATTATGTTTTTATTAAACAGAACATATTATATCACCAATGCAAATTAATGCTAGTAATGGAACCTAATTCCAAAAGACATGGATAAGAAAGTATATGGGAACAAAAATAAAACATATTTTTTCTTGCTCCCTCCTTCAGCTTAACTTGAGCAATTTTGAATCCATTAACTTAGTCAACTGAAGCACAGAGGGAGAGACCATTTCTTTACAAAGCAAGACTAATGTCATTGGTTGAGAAGGGGAGGTATTATGTGGCACAATGTAAAATCATGTGCTTGGGGTTGAATCACCAGTTCTCAGACATATTATCATTATCACTTTTCAAAGCCCAATGGCAAGATAATTTTCAGTTTATTAATGCCCTATGTGGAACATCTTTCTTTTCATTTATTTGCATAACTCATGCTCCATTTAATAATTTCTGTTTGCTCAAAAACTCACACTTGTCACTTTCAGAAGATTGTAATAATTTTTTTTTCAAAATAAGAGTAAAAAACAGTCTGGAAAGTTAGGGTTGATGACATGATAGGATTTAAGGGTATACTTGGCAAAAAATATGTAACTATCCTGGAGTCTGGTCATCTATTAAGTGCATAGATAGCAATGCACACTTTTCCCTGCTATGCATAACAAAAACTAAAGAACTAAGAAAAGTCTGAGAATAGGAAATAAATTATAAACTGTATTTATTTAAAGTTTGTATTTGAGACTCAACATGACAAGATGATACTCTGTTAATCCAATGAGATTTGGGGTGAAATGAGGTTTAGGTTAATGATTCAAACAGTTGCCAAAAAAAAAAAAAACAGCACCAAGCAGTATTAAAGTCCTGTTCATCACATGAATACAGAGAAAGGTAAAGCACTCACTTACACTGAAATTCAAATGTGTTTTGGACAGGTTAGAACACTAGGCTAATCACAGCTAAACTCATAGATTATAAATGAGAAACTTAAGATCCAGAGAGACACTACTTCTAGGATTCGAGTCTGGATGGTTTAGGGGTAATTTCAGGCTAGGTCTTAGATTAACACTCATTATTTTCATCATTATGTCTTTCTCTTTGTTTTTTTTGTTTTTTGTTTTTTTTCTTCTTTATTTTGTATTTATCAAAAAAACAGTAAAATGAATTTAAAATGTGGAAAAGTTAACAATAACTATAAAGAGGATAAGAATCATAAGCATGGCTTATCAAGGGTGGTAATGTAAATAAGATTGCTACACATATATTTACTTTGTGTTCAGCTTTCCCTCTGAATTTTTTTTTCCATTCATGTATATCCTTATTCAAGGTCCCTTCCCCCTCCCACCACATCTGGTCATTTTTCTTCTCTGCAAATCCCCATCCCCTCCCTGGGCAGGGAGCAGACAGTCCTATGGTCCCACTGACCCAATAATGCTTGGATCAGTCTCTACTCCTGGCCAAATCCAGTTTTGTCCCCCCCTCCCTCAAGAGTGAGTCTGGTGTTCCTATAGTTGTGTAGGGTGCAGTTTGCCTTTGCACAACTTGCCGGAACATTCTACTGCCTCTTATGCTAATTAGGCATCGAGTAGAGACCAATCCAATGTGTTTATGCAAATTAGGCATCGAGAAAGGACCTATCTGATGCGATCCTCAAATATGTTAATGAGCCATTATTTTGGGCCAATCACCAGCCACATGCTAATGAGTACTACTTTGAACCAATCACCAGCCATATGTTAATGAGGCATTGTGATGGGCACCAATCACGTGCCAGGCTTCCTTATATAAGCAGGCTGAATCTCAGGCTCGGGGTCTTCTTTCCACCATTTCTCAACTGAGCTGTACTCCAATAAAGTGTGATCCAAGAAGAATCATGCGTGTGGTGACTCGTCCTTCTGCAGGCCAGAAGCGGCTCGCCACAAGTGGCACCAAAACCAGGGAATTTTCGCGCCTTTCACAGAGAAGACTGATTCAGAACTCGACACACGGAGTGGACCGTTGGTGAAGTTGCTGCAGAAGAATCTGGAGGAGATTCAGAACTGCAGTAATCAGGAGGGTTAACCGGTAAGTCTCACAGGAAAATAGTGAGACCTGCATTAAGCAGGAAAACTCTGCTTGTAGAAAAAAAGCAGAGAATGGGGCATCTGCTGATGAGCAGATCTAACCCGTTGGTAGTTTGGGGTTGTTTAGGATATAAACGGTTTTAAATAGGCAAGGATATGGGTGTAAGTTTCTCTCACCCAATTGCCACAGCTTTGAAAGAGCTGCTGAAGAAGTAATGGTGTGAGCATTAAATTAAGGTAGGAATTAAAGGTTATATAAGGATGAGGTTTTTAAGCTCATGTCCAATTTTTTTGGCTCTTAAGGAGCTGCTTCATTAAGGTTTTTTTCTGAGTCCGCTCTGCTTGCTAGCAGTGGGAGAGATAGATGGGTTAAAAGCAGCCAAGAGGGGCGGAGTCAGCAATTACAATTTGTTTCCCCTACTGCACCTATTGCCCCCCCCCTCCGTATTGCCAGCCTAGTGAGGGTATCTGTTCTAAGCCACCGGACAACACAAAAGTGTGGAAGAGAGTCCAGCGTGAGCTGCATCCTAGCATGTAGCTGGCTTTTCCAGTTTTTCAAGATAACCAGGGGCAAAGGTATCAGGAGCTTTTAGATTTTAAGACAGTGAAATCCCTGGCAGAGTCTGTCCGCACTTATGGCACTGCTGTGTCTTTTACAGTAGCACAGGTTGAGGCATTGAGTAGATCTGCCATGACGCCTAGTAACTGGAGTAGCTTAGCAAAATCGTGTCTCAATCCTGGGCAATATTGAGACTGGAAGTCAATTGTGACTGATCTGGCACATAGTCAGGCCAGGGAGAATGCTGCCAATGGGCAGCCAGCATGGAGTGCAGATATGCTGTTAGGGCAAGGACAATGGGTAAATAATCAGACAGTATATACTGTGGAAGTTTATAATCAAATAAACACCATCAATATGAAGGCTTGGCAAGCCCTCCCCAATAAGGGGGAGGTCTTAGGGAACCTAATTGAACTTTTAGGAGCTATTATTCAGGATGCACATGTTAGACCACAAAAGGTAGAAATTAGGACCAATTATTTAAGGACTTTAAATGATTTTCAAAAATTGCTTGGGGATATAAATTGGATTCGGCCATATTTGAAATTAACTCGCTTTGAGCTTAAACCCTTATTTGATATTTTGGAGGGAAATCCAGATCTTAATTCCCCACGTCAGCTAACCCCAGAGGCTCAGATAGCACTTCAAAAGGTAGAGCAAGCAATTACTAAGGCACAGTTGTTGTGCTGTGATGAATCCAAGTCCATTTGGATGTGTATCCTCCCCACTTTAGGCTTTCCAAATGGTGTTCTTTGGCAAGAAGGGCCTCTACTGTGGATTCATACTAAATCTACAGGGATGAGAACCTTGTCTCACTATCCATCTATGACGGCTGAGGTTGTGTTATTAGGCATTAAACAATCTATTACATCTTTTGCCAAGACACCTGACAGACTTATAGTTCCTTATACAAAAGAACAAGTAGAGATATTGGCTGCCACTACCTCAGAATGGGCTATATTGGTTTGTGTCTTTTCTGGTACAATTGATAATCATTTGCCCAAGAGTGAACTTTTAAGATTCATGGTTCAGCAGCCTGTGGTGTTTCCTCGGATCACGAGGAAGCAACCGTTGAACAATGCCTTAACCATTTACACGGATGGGTCTAAGACTGGGAAAGGAGCCTACATGGCGCAAGGAGGCTCACCTGTAACTGTTGAGTGCCATCCAAATGCTCCCCAAATAGTAGAATGTCAAGTAGTTTTAGAGGTTTTTAAATGTTTTCCTGAGTCTTTTAATTTGGTATCCAATTCATCATATGTGGTGAATGCTGTTAAAAAATTTAGAAATTGTTTCCTATATTAAACCCTCTAGTATGGTCGCCTCACTTTTAGCAGGAATAAGAGGTGAGATTTTGCATTGATCCAATCCTTTTTATATTACTCATATCCGAGCTCACTCTTTGTTGCCTGGTCCTATGGCAAAAGCCAATGAACAAGTTGATCTGGCAACGTGTGCGTTTGTGGCATTGGACTCTGAAACACAAGCATGAGAGTTTCATAGCTTATACCATGTTTCATCTGCAGTTTTAAGAACTAAATTTAAAATTTCTAGGGAGATCGCTAGGAATATTGTGAAAAGCTGTTCTGCTTGTGTGCAATTCTTGCCTGCTCAGAAAATAGGGGTTAATCCCAGAGGCATTTTTCCACTTGAAATTTGGCAGATGGATGTTACCCATGTTCCATCCTATGGAAAGCTTCAGTATGTGCATGTCTCTATTGATACATGTTCTGGAGTAATGCACGCTACACCTCTTTCTGGAGAAAGGGTTCACAATGTCATTACCCACTGCCTTGAAGCTTGGGCAGCTTGGGGCAAGCCCAATACACTGAAAACCAACAACGGGCCAGCCTATACATCTAAGAGTTTTGTCTCATTTTGTCACAAAATGCAAGTGAAACATATCACAAGCCTGCCCTATAATCCACAAGGGCAAGGGATAATAGAGCTAGCGAATCATATGCTCAAGGATTTCCTACAAAAACAAAAAGGGGGAATAGCAGAGAACTGCACCCCCAAACAAAGGCTCTCTTTTGCCTTATTCACTATAAATTTTCTAAATTTAAATGATAAAAATGAAACCATCGCCGAATGTCATATGATGTCAGAACCCAACAATCAAGGCAAAGTTATGTGGAAGGATGTACTTTCTAATCAATGGTGAGGCCCGGATCACGTTATTGCTCAATCCAGGGGATCTTTATGTGTTTCTCCACAGAATCAGGAGCCAGTCTGCGTGCCATCAAGATTGACGAGACACATTGAGGACGACTCTAAGGATGATGCTGATATGGACACTCCTGACCATCTTCCCCCTGATTCAGGCAGAAAGTGAAAGTTGGTCTATGGAAGCCGAGAAGATGATCCTCAAGCAAAAGTTCCTGATCGCACGCTTGAATGCTACAAGACTGGAGCCTGTTACACTTGGGGACTTTACTTCTTGGCTCACTTCTGTCTTTTCCTTTTTCAAGGAGTGGGTGGGAGTAGGAATTTTTGCAGCCTGCTGTTTATTTGGGATTGTTTTTTGCCTCTGGCTGGTTTGCCATATTCGCATCAGAGCACATCGAGAAAAGGTACTATTCACTCAGGCACTTTTGGCTGTTGATGCAGGGCACTCCCCCGCAGCCTGGCTCTCCGCCCTTAAAAACTAACAATGATTGCCCTTGCACAGAGAGGCTTTAGCTGCCATTGCACCTCTATTGGAATCATTCTCCTCTGAGACGGCCTTTGCACCCTGCTGCCTTTATTGGCCTTGCATGAAGGAAGGCGTCTCGGGGATCCTGGCAGCAGGAAACAGCCTTTGAGTGGTGGGCACATCATGAGGTGAACACCTGTATGGGCTATATCCTGTTTGTGCCATTAGAAAACAAAAAAGGGGGAGATGTAGGGCGCAGTTTGCCTTTGCACAACTTGCCAGAACATTCTACTGCCGCTCATGCTAATTAGGCATTGAGTAGAGACCAATCCAATGTGCTTATGCTAATTAGGCATCGAGAAAGGACCTATCTGATGCGATCCTCAAATATGTTAATGAGCCATTATTTTGGGCCAATCACCAGCCACATGCTAATGAGTACTACTTTGAACCAATCACCAGCCATATGTTAATGAGGTATTGTGATGGGCACCAATCACGTGCCAGGCTTCCCTATATAAGCAGGCTGAATCTCAGGCTCTGGGTCTTCTTTCCACCATTTCTCAACTGAGCTATACTCCAATAAAGTGTGATCCAAGAATAATCATGCGTGTGGTGACTCGTCCTTCGGCAGGCCAGAAGCTGCTTGCCACATAATTGGAGTGGGGTTCGAAAAATCAGTCCAGGGTGTTTCTGATCCCAAGCTGTTCAGTGGTTGTGGTTTGCAGCTTGGACATGTTTGGCTTTTTTTTCTTGTTTGTTTGTTTAGAGACCACTAGTGAGTGAGTACATCCCCTGCTTATCTTTCTGAGTTTGTGATACCTCACTCAGGAGGATATTCTCCAAATCCATCCATTTGCCTGTGAATTTTAGGATATCATTTTTTCTTACTGCTGAGCAGTATCTCGTTGTGTAGATGTACCACAGTGTATTAATCCATTCTTCAGTTGAGGGACATCTTGGTTGTTTCCAGGTTCTTGCTATTACAAATAATGCTGCTATGAACATAGTTGAGCTAATACCTTTGGAGTGTGAATGTGCCTCTTTAGGGTATACACCCAGAAGTGGTATTGCTGGGTCCTTGGGGAGATTGATTCTCAATTTTCTGAGAAACCTCCATATTGCATTCCAAAGTGGCTGAACAAGCTTACACTCCCACC